>WSXT02067310.1:0-12432 GCA_011762715.2 Neuroterus valhalla | reverse complement strand
GGAAAAATTAGTTGTTAAGCGTTATACTTAAGCTAGAATAAGTAGTTTAAGGCAGTTATGTAACCTATTGTAAAGGGGACGGAGGCCCTCAAACCCGTAAATGGGAAGAGATTAAATACATACATACATGTTACTTCGTGAGGATTCACATGGATTCATCCATTCGCATGAATTTACCTGAATTCATATAAAGTCACTTGAAGTCACTTCAAGTAAGTTAAAATTCCTCAAAGTAACTAAAAATCACCTGAATTCACAAGAATCATCTTGAAAATACTTGGATTCACCTCAATTCACAGTAGTTCACTTTAAGTCACTTAACTCCTCCTGAAATCAATGAAATAATTTTGGAATCTCCTAAAACATTCAAAGTCGTTTGAATTCTCAGTCACTTCAAGTAACTTCAATTCTCCTGAAGTCAGTTTATTCTCTACGAATGTCTACAGTTACTTAAATTCACTTGAATTCATTTCAATTCCTAACAGCTTCTCAAGGTTACTCGAATTCTCCTGTGGCAATTTAAAATTACTCCGAATCACTCAAAAAACTTAAATTCACTTCAAGACCGAAAAATTGTTCAAAGTTTTAAAGGCACTCGAATTCTCATGAAAACACTTGAATACTCTTGGAAATCTCTTGCAATCTCACTTGAAGTCATTTAAATTCACTTCCATTCGCAACCGTTTTTCAACATCACTTGAATTCTCCTATAGTAATTTCAAGTTACTCCAAGTCACAAGAAGAAACTTGAATTCACTTCAAGACCCAAAAAGTGCTTGAAGTTCACGAGGCACTAGAATTCTCGTCACTTGATACTCTTGGAAATCTCCTGCATTATCTGAAGTCACAAATATTTACTTTAATTTGCATAAATTCACCGAAATCCATATGAAGTCACTTGAAGCCACTCTAATCCTGGTGATGTAGGTTATTTCTTAAGGAATTTCTGCAGTCACTTGAATTCCCTCGAAGTATGTTCAAATCTCACAAAGTGACTAAAAATCACAAGAACCATTTTGAAGTTACTTGAATTCACTTTGCTTCACAGCAGTTCACTTTGAGTCACTTAACCCCTCCTGAAAAAAATGCAGTCATTTTGGAATCTACTAAAGTATACAAACTCATTTAAATTTATAGAGAGTCACTTTATGTAACTTGCATTCTCCTGAAGTCAGTGAATTCTCTTGAAATTTCTACAGTTACTTGAAGTCACTTGCATTGACTTCCATTCTTAGTAGTTTTTCAAGGTCACGTGAATTCTCCTATGGTACTTTCGAATTACTCCAAGTTATTCAAAATAACTTGAATTCACTTTAAGATCCAAAAACTGTTCAAAGTTCAAGAGGCACTAGAATTCTCAGTCACTTGAATACTCTTGGAAATCTCCTGCAATATCTGAAATCACTCATATTTACTTCAATTCGCAGAAATTCACTGAAATTTATATAAAGTCACTTGAAATCACTTAAATCCTGCTTGAGTAAGTTAATACTTCAGGAAATTCTGAGGTCACTTCAAGTAACTTCAATTCACCTGAAGTCAGGAAATTCTCTAGGGATTCCTACAGTCACTTAAAGCCACTTGATGTGACTTGAATTCACTTCTATATGCAACAGTTTTTCAAGGTCACTTGAATTCTTCTCTAATAATTTCAAGTCACTCCAAGTCACTAAAAATAAATTAAATTCACTTTAGGACACAAAAAAAGCTTAAACTTTAAGAGGCTCTAGAATTCCTCATGAAGTCGATTGAATCCTCTTGGAAATCTCCTGCAATATCTCGAGTCAATAATATTGATTTCAATTTGCATGAATTTACCTGAATTTATATGAAGTCACTTGACGTAACTTAAATACTGCTGAAATAATTTAATTCTTTACCAAATTTTGAAGTCACTTGAAGTCACTTCAAGTATTTTCGAATCTCTCAAAGTGACCAAAAGTCACAGGAATTATCTCAGGGTTACTTGAATTCACCCTAATTCACATTAGTTCTCTCTGAGTCACTTAGTTCCTCCTGAAATCAGTGAAATCATTCGGCAAGCGGATATCCAAGGTCATTTGAATTTACAGAGAGTCACTTCGAGTAAATTTGAATCTCCTGAAGTCAGTGTATTCTCTAATAATTCCTTCATTTACTTGAAGTAACTTGAATTCACTCCAACTCACTTGAAGTAATTTGCATTCACGCCAAGTTACGGGAAGTAACTCGAATTCACTCCAAGTCACTTGATGGAACTTGAATTCACTCCAAGTCACTCGAAGTAACTTTAATTCACTCCAAGTCACTCGAAGTAACTTGAATTCACTCCAAGTCACTTGAAGTAACTTGAATTCATTCCAAGTCACTTGGAGTAACTTGGATTTTCTCGAAGTCACTTGCGGTGACTTGAATTCTCTCCAAGTCACTTGAAGTAACTCGCATTCCCTGCAAGCCATTCAAAGTAACTCGAATTCACTCCAAGTCACTTGAAGTAACTTGAATTCTCTCCAAGTCACTTGGAGTAACTTGAGTTCACTCCAAGTCACTTGAAGTAACTTTAATTTATTCCAAGTCACTTGAAGTGACTTGAATTCACTCCAAGTCACTTGAAGTAACTTGCATTCACTCCACGTGACTTGAGGTAACTTGAATTCACTCCAAGTCACTTGAAGCAACTTGAATTCTTTCCAAGTCACTTGAAGAAACTCAAGTTCACTTGAATTCTCCTAGTCCTTCAAATCCTTGTGAAATCGCCTAAAATATCTGAAGTCAATTTAGTTTACAAGAGTTCTTCTGAAGTCATTCGGATTCTCTTTGAATCTAATAAAATATCTAAAGTCATCTGAAGAACCATGAAGTTAAATGAATTTTTGTAATTTCAGAAAAAATAAAATCAATTCAGTTAAAGTCACCTGAATTTTATTCTTCTGGAGTTAGTATACTTTCCAGAAACGTCTGGAGTCACTTCAAGTAACTTGGAGTCACTTGAATTTGGGATTTCTTGTAGCCACTAAGTCCTCCAGAAGTCATGGAATTTAAAAAAATGAGCAAAATGTTTTAATTTGCACAAATTTTGGAAATTCACAATAATTCGAGTACTTGGCAAAGAATTTGGAATTTTCATTGAATCTGATTTTGATTACGGGTTCGAACGAAATTGTGCACTGACCCTTCTATAGATTTCCCTCAATGGTATAATTTTTGTTTAGAATTCAATCATTTATTCATTGAAATATCCCTGAACTATCTCAAAGTCATCAGTGAGTGGAAACCCTGTTGATCGAGTTGACAGCCCCTCGACCAGAGGCCAAAGAGGCCATGACCTCGACTTAGGGCCGGGGCAGCGAATTTTCAGGGTCAGTACGACAGCTTAGCATGCCTCTATTGATCTTTTTTTTTGCTTGGCATCGAAGAACATAGTAATGAAAATAAGGAAAGGGTGAAAAATTTTTGGACGATTCAGGATAGTGACCTTAATGCTCCTAAATAGTCCTCTCACAGACTCGCGACGTCTCAATTCAGGAAGTACTCTCCTGAGTAAAAAGGCTGAAAATTGCAGGAATTAAGTTAGGCTATAATAGGGAAGAAGAAATCGATTTTACCGCATTCTCCGCACCTGAAAGTATACCGCGCACGCGGTAGAAAGAGGCCCCTTGTCAGGAAGGCGAACGAACGGGTCGGAGTGTCGGTCTCCCGGTCTCCTGTGATTAAGCGGCCGCGTTCAATTACGATCGCATCGGTCGCGGTTGGCGCGAGCCCGTTGCGGTACTTGGTAGTCGTGGTTAACGTTGTCGTATCCTGGCAGCTGCAGTTGCCAGATAGCACGGATATCGTGCATGTAGGAGTATGTCATTACCGTGACGTGTAGGCAGTGCGGTGCATTGTGTACTGGGGGGGTCGAAGGCATAGCCGGGTGAGCGGAGCCGGGGGATCAGCAGGCTGCGCCGAGAAATCCGCAGGCATCCGCCGGGGGATCGTTGGTAGAATTAGGAGATCGGCTGACTGCGCCAGGGGATCGGCGGGCTGCGCCGGGAAATCCGCAGACAGCCGCCGGAGGATTGTTGGTAGGATTAGGGGATCGGCTGAATACGCCGGGAATCCGTAGACAGCCGCCAGGGGATCGTTGGTAGGATTAGGGGATCGGCTAACTGTGCCGGGAAATCCTCAGGCTGCTCCGGGGGATCAGCAGGCTACGCCGGAAAAACCGCAGGCAGCGCCGGAGGATCGGTGACAAGGTTAAGGGATCGGCAGGCTGCGTCGGGAAATCCGCAGACAGCCACTGCGTCGGTAGATCGGTGGTAGGATTGAGGGATCGGCTGACTGCGCCGGGAAATCCGCAGGCATCACCGGGGGATAGGTGACAAGGTTGGGGGATCGGCAGGCTGCACCGGGAAATCCGCAGGCAGCCGCCGGGAGATCGGTGGTAGGATAGAGGATTCGGCTGACTGCGCCAAAGGATCCGTGGTAGGATTGTGACATGGAGAATAGACACAAGAAGCCCAGACTACATTTACTTTACCAAAAACGGGCATCTTCCTGGCGGGAAAGGGAGGGAGCATAAATAAATATTCCATAAACAACTAATCCATAAAAATAACGCATCACTATGCTGCTCTAGCGCCATGACTTCACTAGCCATACACGGAAACGGGAAGTATTGTAAGCATTTTCATTCGACTCAAATGTGTTTTTTTTTCGGTTATACGGCTTTGAGTTTCTATTGTCTATTCTCCATAAATTGGGGAACAGCGGGAAATCCGCAGGCAGCACCGGGGGATCGGCTGGTAGCGTTTGAGAATTGGCAGGCTGTGCCGGGAAATCCGCAGGCAGTGCCAGCCGATTTCTAGGCAGCGTCAGGGGATCGGCAGGCAGCGGGGTTGTTGAGACTGCTTGACGTGTCGGGCGTTCAGGGAACCGAGGGGGGGCCGCTGCGGTGTCGTGAATATACGACGAGAGGGAACGCGTGCGCGCGAGCGTGTGCGTGTACCTCATTACGAGGCGTTCACGTTCGTGCGAGGGAGGCCAGGCGGGCATGGCACATGCACATCAGGGTCGAGTCGGGGGGCTCGAGCCATTTCATCGAGTCAAGCCTGGCCAGGCCTGCCAAGCTGCCAGGCTCGACCGGCACCAGCACTGAGAATCAACACGCCAGCGGCCGGACGATTGCGGCCTGCTAAACGCCCAAAGCCACGATCCCGCAAGCAGCGACATTTATACCGGGTGACCCAGGAATACGTAAGCCGCGCCCCACAAACCCAGCGCCCGCTTTAATCGAACCTCCCAAAGAGCTTGCCACGATCTAAATCCCACGATTTCGAAAGACCTCTTAGGCTGCACGTGTACGATTCGCCCACATAAGACCCCATCATTTACAGCTTCCGAATGATTAGCTTCAAATTTATGTTTATCAAGTGGATCATATGGGTGGAGATGGTTAGAGCTGATACTTTCTTGATGATGGTCGTTCATGAACAGATCGCCTTGATCCTTGTGAAGTATTAACTGAAGCGAATTCAGATAAAGGTCGATGACTTTATATCTATTTCATCTGCCTCTTTTAAATTTTTTTTCCTTCTACTTTATTTTATTCCCTAGTATTTTTATTCCTCATTCCGTTTTTATTCCATCTCCAACACCTTATTAGATTCATTATTTGTCTCTTTCTAATCCTGAGCTTGAATTCTACTGTTTATTTTTAATAGCTCATCTTTCCGGCTATGATTTTCAACTATCTCATTAGATCCACGAGGGTCAAGGATCGTCGGGAAGGGATATTGTCTCGTCTCGCCGAACGAGGAGACGCATGATAAATTGTGATGCTTCGACTGTTAGCGGGAAGCTCTCGCGAGCTGTTTCGAAGAACCAATGGAAACGGGACGAAAGAGGGAAGGAAACCGCGGTAAAGTAGGTGCGCTCTTCTTCAAAGGTTACACCGACATCCACTCGACCGTCGGTCCCGCTCTAAACTTCTTCTCCCTCCTCCTCAACCATCCTCCTTCTCAGCCATCCTCCTTCTCAACCACCCTCCTCCTCAACCACCCTCCTCCTCAACCATCACAGCTAGTATCTCTCAGAGTTCTCTCTGCCTCTTTCACGCTATATATTTCTCCCTCATCTTTTCTCTCTCTTCTTCTCGCTCTCTCTCTTTTTCTCTCTTCCTGACTCTTTAGCAGCGTCTCGCTCTGCTAACTTTTCGCCCGCATCGCTGCCAGGCCAACCTTCTGAGTGGTGCAGAAATAAGAGCAGTTTTTAACGGTTTTCCGCGCAACGTCTAACGTAATTCCTTATTCAAATAACGCAATCCTTTCACCGATTCGCATAGAGATTCCTTCTCAAAAAAATGATTCGAAAAACGAGCGTAGGTTTTGTTTCACAGTCTCGAAGGAGAAAAATGCGAATTTCATAACAAGTTTTTGGCACCGAAAATTTCAGAGTGGATGCCAGACATCCATAATTGTGTTCAGGGATAATTTATATCTATCGATTGGCGGCAATACTTCAAAAACAAGGAATGTTTTAGAATATTTCCTATTCGAGGGTGGAAGAAGAATACCAATATTCATATATCGGTCCACGAATCTCTAATGAAAATTAATTTCTTTCTTTTAAAACCAATTCTTCAGATTCACGAAGTTTAGATTTCCACTTCTAAAAGATTTACAACTTTGTGAAAGTCAACTAAAATTTGTATGGAACACCTTCAATTTTCAAGTAACAAAATATTATTTTCATTAAAAAATAGAATGGTTCAATTATCAGTGGGAAATTCAAATTGCAACCAAACCATTGAATTTTCAAGCTACACAAATAAATTATGAACAAGAAACTAGAATATTTGAATTTTCATTCGAGGACAAAAAGTTGAATCAGCAAACACGATTATATAATTCTAGAATTTTTCTTCGACTAACCGCTCCACGTGTGAAGAGAGGTTGACCGCTCCACTTGTGTGGAAAGAGTAACAATTCCACTTGTGTGTGGAGCGGCTAACCACTTTACTTGCGTGTGAAGCGGCTAACCACTCCACTTGAGTGTAGAGCGACTGACCACGCCACTTGTGCTCGCATTTGTGTTCAAACCAGCTAACTGCTCCACTTGTGCGTGGAGCGGCTAACCACTCCACTTGCGTGTAGAGTGACTGACCACTCCTTTTGTGCGTGAACCAGCTAACCGCTCCACTTGCGTGTAGAGCGACTGACCGCTCGACTTGTGTGTAGACCAGCGGACCGCTCCACTTGTGCGTGGAGCGGCTAACTATTCCACTGAGGAGTAGAGCGGCTGACTGGTCCACTTGCGTGTAGAGCGACTGACCGTTTGACTTGTGTGTAAATCAGCGGATCGCTCCACTTGTGCGTCGAGCGGCTAACTACTCCACCTGAGAGTAGAGCGGCTGACCGCTCCACGTGTGTGTGGAGCGGCTAACCGATACGCTTTTTTGTGGAGTAACTAATAGCTCCACTTGTTTGTGGTGCGGCTAACCACTTCGCTGGTGTCTGGACTCTGTAGAGGCTAACTCCTTAGTTCTTATTTTTTCTAGAAATCTAAATCAATTCGTCCTCGTATAATTCTACAAGAGTTCAGACTTGAGGATACCATAATCCATAAAATACAAGACTTCCAGTTGATGGTCCTAACGAGGTATAAAAAAATAACTTGATAAGAGAATTAGAGATAATTAGATGAGGTTTTTGAGGTTCCGGAACGGGTGTCACATCCTTCCTAAATAATATTTTCGTGAAGCAGGACTTCATGATTCTCATATGGCCAACATAATATTTCCGAAAGAGGAGCGTTCAAGAATATTTTGAATTTAAGAGATTGAAAATTCTTGGGAGCAACTGAAACTTTTATAGGAAAGGCTGAGTTTTCGAATGACCGAGTGAATAACTCGATGCAAAAAAAATATTTCTCATACTTCACCTGTGTGTGGAACAGCAAACTGCTTCACTTGTGCGTAGACTCGTAGAGCCACTAACCGGTCCACTTCTGTGTGGGGCGGCTAACTGGTTCACTTGTGTGTGGAGCGGCTAACCGTCCCACTCGTGTGTGGAGCGGCTAACCACACCACGTGTGTATGGAGCGGCTAACCGATCAACTGTTTTGTGGAGTGACAAATAGTTTCAATTGTTTTTGGAGCGGCTAACCACTCCTTTCGTGTCTGGACTCTGGAGCGCCTAACCGCACAGTTCTTATTTTTCCAGCAAATGTAAATCCATTCGTCCTCGTGTAATTTGACTACAGTTGAGACTTGAGGATACCATAATCCATTAAATGCAAGACTTCCAGTTGATAGTCCTAACGAGATAAAAAAAAATAACAAGATAAGAGGATTAGAGATAATTAGATGATTATCGTGAGAGTCTGGAACGGGTGTTACATCCGTCCCGAATAATTGTTGTGAGTGGAGCAGGACGCTTTCGTCGACGGGACATTTCGGCACGAGTGGGGTTCGTTTGTTGGGTGAAGAGGGTAACGGGGACTGGACGAAATCCAAACTGGCTTGGTTCAATGCGTGACGCGACAACGCAAACAGAAATCCGACACGCCAGCCAGATAGACATGCGGATGGTTGGAGTGGACGAAGAAACGTGAAAGGGAGTCCAACCATGGAGAGCCACTCGCGTTGAGCGTTGACTACGGATCGCTACCCCAGCCTGGTTTCCAGTGTCACCGTGTGAGGGTGGAGGAAATGGGAGCTGTTTCACAATGGAAGCCTTTTTGTGACACAGAGGGAAAAATACTGTGTGGTTGCCTGCCAGCATTTGTTGATTCGCCTCAACCCCTATTCTCGGTCGTCTCACTTCCTTCAAACAGATAAGGTGTTTTCCCCTATCTTCGACAGCCTTCTCGTTAAGCTGGCCTCTTACATCAGAAATTCCGAGCACAATTAGAATTTCCTTCTTATCTCGCTGTTTTTGTGAGACTGTTCGGCATCAGCTCTTGTAATTGAGTACATTTTCCCTGGTAGGATTTGCATTCCTGGAGAACCAGATTTTGAGGAGGTGACAAGGATGCCTCCATGTCGATAAACTAGGACTTTAATCATAGTCATTCTGGTGAATATCATTCCGAAAATGTCAGTAGTTGATGAAGGGCTCCAAGGGGAAGAGTAGGGATTGTTGGGAGCTCAGCAGACTAGATCACTGTTATACTTACAAAGCGCGCAGTACCCCATCGGTCAATTTCATCAGTGAGCATCGCATGTGTTTCGCTTATGATCAGCAAAAATGTCCCCAAAAAATAAGAGGCAACGGGGAAATGTTGCAAGCTCAGCAGACTAGAGCACTAGTACACTTACAAAGCGCGCAGTACCCTATCAGTCAATTTCGTCAGTGAGCGTCGCATATGTTTTGCTTATGCTCAGAAAAAATGTCAAGAACAAAACAAGAGGCAGCGTGGGGGATGTTGCGAGCTCAGTAGACTGGAGCACTGTTATACTTACAAAGCGCGCAGTATCCTATCGGTCAATTTGTCAGTAAGTGTCGCATGTGTTTTGCTAATGCTCAGCAAAAATGTAAAAAAAAAAACAAGAGGCAGAGTTCGTCGTTCTAAGAGAAGAGTAAGATATTGGTAAGATGGTCTATCTAAAGTCTACATCTAAAATTCTAGAACGAACGTTATAGCGCTTATCGTCTACAAACTTTGAATCAAGTTAGCCCCTCGTTTCGGTACACATAGATGAGAAATATACCAGACAGGTTAAGTAATGAATACTTTCAGTTATTTAAAATTTTTTTTTATTCACACTGAAATTCTCCGAATTCCATGAGTTTCATGATTCATTGAGACTTTTTTTACTCCCGTAGAACCTTCTCAAGTTTCCTGAAGACCCTTGTTTCTCTGAATTACTTATGTTCAAATTCTATGAATTCCATTTTTTTTTTTTAATTCTATGACCTTTTTTCGAATCTTGAATTCTATGATTTTTGTATAATTCTATCCATTCCTTGAATTTTACCGATTCCTTAAATTCTATTCATTCTTTTAATTTTATTAATTTTTTCTGAGTATTATGGAAATTCCTGGGGATTCTTTACATTTTTTCATGATTCTCCGATTATCCTTAGAATACGGAGAATTTTCCTTTATCTTTTCCTTTTTTTTTCTCGAATCGTATAAAATTCTTGAACTCCAATTCCATACATTTTCTTTCAATTTCTTGAATTCTGTCAATTCTTTCGATTATAAAGATTAATTTCTCGAATTACATCAGTTCCTAGAATTCTTTCACGTTATTGAATTCTAGGAATTTCTTTGAATTTCATCAACTATTTCAATTCGATTAGTTCGTTTGATACCATAAATTTCTTGAATTCTATGAATATCTTGAATTCTAATAATTTTTTGAATTCTATGAATCCTTTCCATCCTATAAATCTTCTGAATTGTATGAATTTCTTCTATTCTATGAATTCCTAGAATTTCACTAATTTATTGGATTTTAAGAATTTCCCTTGATTTCTTTGAATCTTTCTTGAATTCCGTCAATTCCTCCAATGCTGATAATTCTTCGAATTCTATAAATTTTTTGAATCTTTTCAATTCTAGGATTTCTTGAATTCTATATTTTTCTCGAATTTAATCTATTCCCAGAATTCTATTGATCAATTGAATTCTAAGAATTTTCCTCGATTTCTTTCAATTTTTCTTGAAATCTGTAAATTCCTTCCACGCTATAAATTCCTCCAATTATATTCATTTCGAGAATTCTATGAATTTCTTGAATTCTAAAAATCTACTGAATTCTAAGAATCTATTGAATTCTATGAAATTCTTGAATTGTATGAATTCCCTGTATCATATAAGTGTTCCGAATTCTATAAAGTTTTTGAATATAATGAATCTCTTCAATCCTTGGGATTTCTTGAATTCTATGAATTTCAAGAATTCTATCAATTCCTAGACTTCTATCGATCAACTTAATTCTGAGAATTGTCCTTGATTTCTTTGAATTTTTCTTGAATTCCGTCAATTCTTTTAATGCAATAGTTCCTCGAATTCAATGAGTTTCTTGAATTCTATGAATTTCTTGAATTCTGTAAACTTCCTGAACTCTATACATTTTTTTAATTCTATGCATTTTTTGAATTTAATGAATCTCTTCAATCCTAATGGTTTGTTGGATTCACTAACTTTTGAATTGAATACAAAGAATTCGTAGAATTTAAGAAATTCAAAGAATTTAAGGGATTCAAAGAATTTAAGGGATTCAAAAAATTCAAGGGATTCAAAGAGTTTAAGGGATTCAAAGAATTTAAGGAATTCATAGAATTCAATGAATTTGAATGATTCAAGAAATTTAAATAATTCAAGTAACTCATAGAGTTATTTTCTGCAAAAAACGCGACTGCCCTCCGTGATGAGCTCGGGAGTTTTGGTTTTCTACAGTCATCCACTCCCTCGACCAAATATCTAGACAAATATAAAAATACTGAATTTGACCTCTAAAAAATAATCATTCACCAACTTTTGAATTGAATACAAAGAATGCGTAGAATGCAAGGAATAAACTTAATAAATAAAAATAAAATAAATCAAATAAATCAAGAATTCCATAGAATTTAAGGAATTTATAGAATTCTGGGAATTAGAATAATTCCCGAAATTCATAGAATTCAAAGAATTCGAGGCATTCAAGGAATTTGTAGAATTTATAGAGATATTTTCTGCAAAAAACTCAAGTTCCCTCGGTGATGAGCTTGGGAGTTCTGGTTTCCACAGTTTTCACTTTCTCTCAAAAATAATCATTCGCCAACTTTTGAGTTGAATACGAAGAATTCGTAAAATGCAAGGAAAACATAGAATTCGAAGAATTCATAGAATTCAAGGAATTCATAGAATTCAAGGAACTCATAGGATTCAAGGAATTAATTGAATTCAAGGAATTCATAGGATTCAAGGAATTTATAGAGATACTTTCTGCAAAAAAATTAATTTCCCTCCTTGATGAGCTTGAGGGTTTTGGTTTCCTACAGTTTTCGACTCCCTTGTCCAAATATCTAGACAAATACAAAAATACTGAATTTATCCTCTCGAAAATAATCATTCACCATTCAAGGAATTCCTAGAATTCAAGGAGGTAATAGAATTCATAGAAATCATAGAATTCAAGGAATTCATAGGGTTCAAGGAATTCAAGGAATGCATAGAGATATTTTCTGCAAAAAACTCAATTTCCCTCCGTGATGAGCTTGGAAGTTTTTGCTTTCTACAGTTTTCCACTCCCTCGGCCAAATATCTAGACAAATACAGAACTACTGCATTCATCCTCTCGAAAATAATCATTCACGGAGAAAAGACTATGGTTAGCCAAGCCCTAACTATGGTTGCCACAACCATATCATATTGAAGAATACGGGCCAGCCATATTTAGGGTTGCTGCAACCATAGTGGCTGGTTGCGTTGCTGTGGTCGCGCGAGCAAGTGGTTATGGATGTCCCGACCATAGCA
>WSXT02067299.1:0-12434 GCA_011762715.2 Neuroterus valhalla | reverse complement strand
ACGATAAATACTGGACAGTCACATATTCTAAAATATTCGAAAAAAGTGATGCGTATAAGGGAGATCGGTATGAGCAATTTATTGCTATACCGATCCAGCTTTTTGAGAGTAAAACTTGAATTTGAAAGATGAAATTCGGAGGAAAATCGGAGAAGAATATCTGAGTTGCTCAAATATCATTTTGATGCTGATTCCGAAGACAAGGCGAGAATTTTGATTGACAAGTTGTTGAATGAGTCTGCTGGTTCATACAAAATACCACCACAATCTGCGGGACCTTTGAGAAGCATTTATCAAACATTAAAAGAAGAATGGAAAAATGCTTATTGTACCATAAATAACTTCTAAGAAAAATTCAACAATTGGCTCGATGATTCAACAACTGTCAACAATGTCGGCCACTATTTTGGGTCCGCTGTTTTAAATTTTGAAAAAGATATCATTTTTAGATTCGACGACCCCAAAAACGTAACTAAAAGTTGATTTTCATTTAGTATTTTATTTTTAATGCAAGTCCGCCACCATTTTGTGTCCGCCATTTTAAATTTTGAAAAACAACCATCATTTTTGGATTCAGCGACCCCAAAAACGTAACTAAAAGTTGATTTTCATTCGGTATTCTATTTTTGATGCAAGTCAGCCGCCATTTTGTGTCCGCCATTTTGAATTTTGAAAAACAAATATCATTTTTGAATTCAGCGATCCCAAAAATGTAACTGAAAGTTGATTTTCATTCGGTATTCTATTTTTAATGCAAGTCAGACGTCATTTTGTGTCCGCCATTTTGAATTTTGGAAAACTAATCTCATTTTTGAATCCAACGACCCCAAAAACTTAAGGAAATGTACATTTCATCATAATCATCACATGCTTAGGGGTTTCGACCGGAAATTTGCGATTTTGAACCATTGTGCGTAGTCAGAAACAAGTTTTGAGTAATGACACATAGTACAGCCAATCTGTCAAATTTTGTGGAGAAAAAATACCATAAAACATTTTTTTTTGCGGAAATCAATAGAAAAACATTCAAAAAGTTCAACCTGAAAAATGCGGGATCATTCATGAGCGGACTTTTGAGAAAACTCAAAAAGTTTTTGGATTTGATATATCTCGGAAACGGTAGGTTTTTCGAAAAATTCGTGACAACAAAAAATTTTAAAGATAATATTTCCTAAAAGTTTTTTCATTGGGCCAACCTGCTGCGATAAAAAGTGCAAATAATAGATGGCGCTCAAGTACCAAAAGAAGCATTTTCTCGCTTTTCGGCATAGAAAAAAATTTCCTATCGCAAAACTGTCAATACAAAAGTTGTTTGTATTAAAAAAATCTACAAAATTTATCTAGAAGTTTTATTGTCTGACTAACCGTTCAGGAGTTATAGCGTGACAAACCTGTCATCGTAGATTTCCCATTGCTTCCGACGAGGGCGACGTTAGTGTGGGTACAAAATATATCATTACTTCAGACTGAATAAATAATTTTTTTGTAAGTAGGACATTCAAATTATTCCTAATTATGATAAATTGTTATTATGAATCAATATTTATTATTATCAATTTTTTCCGAAACTATGCTGACTTCAGCAATGAATGTGATTTTAGAAGTTTTTTAAAATCTTATATCAAACGAGCTGTACAAAAATGTGCTAATAATTGTTGTCGAGCGTGCAACATGAAAAATACGCTCTTTTTGGTACTTTATAGCGCCGTCTATCAATTGCACTTTTCATCGCAGCATGTCGACCCAAGTAAGACAATAGGTAATAAAATTTCGCGTAAAAACTGTTCGATTTCTGATTTTTATTTTATTAATAAAATGGGAAAATTTTTCTTAAATTTTGAAGTATACCGGTTTCTGAAAAATGTTTTTGTATTCATCCGAAAATTCCCAGAAAAATTGAAGCAATTATCCGGAAAAGATGTCAAATATCAATGCATATGTTATATTTGTTTAATTTGTTATAAACAAGTGAGTGAATGACAGTAATTTCGTGGAGACTGGCAGCACTATTTGGCTATTTTTGGTGCTGCAAACTTGAGTTTTTTATGTGATTACTGTAAATATGTAACTTCTGAATTAAGAAAAAAAATTCTATGACAGTAAACAATTTTATTATAAATATCAATTGTTCCGACAAGTTTTTATCATTCTAATGCAATCATACATATTTACAAATGAAATACCGTTTTTACCTCGAAATCAACAGCCAGTTATTCTGCAAGGATTCCTTGACATGAACCGATAACATTTGATCGCATTTGATAATAAATTGTTCGAAGGAACTCAATTAACAAATGCATTACTTTGCTTTTTTAGCATTTAAACGTGTTTTTTTCCTTTGTCATCAACTGTTTGTTACAGATTTTCAAACTTTTTTTGATCTCTTGATAAAGATCCACCGAGATCCAGAAAGTCCATTGCTACCTGAAGCAAGAGCAATGCTCCTAATAGATAGTACGTGCAATGTGTCTGCCAATAGTACTGTCTGATCCTCTTATCCGTTTCATTATTATTATTATTTTGTGTTTTCGGCAATTGATTACACCAAAAAAAAAACAAGTTTAAACGCTAAAAAATAGATAAATAATGTATTTATTATTTAAGTTTGTTCAAACAATTATCAAATGTAATCGTTTCATAGCAACGAATCATTGCTAAATAACTGGTTAGATCCATGGAAAAAGCGATATTTCATTTGTAAATATGTATATAAAATGATAGAAATTTGTTTAATCAATTTTCGTTAACGATATAAATTGTTATCTGTCAACAAAATGTTTTAAAATTTTGTACCTCCAAAAATAGCCAAATAGTGCACTTGTTATTCAAACAATTATGAATGTTTATTTTTGGACCAAATAGTGTGCATAGTTATTATTCCCGAGTAATATATGATCGATTCCATTGAAAAACTATATTTATTCAATCAAGAATAGCTGACATGGAATTTTTTTGAATTACTTCGAAAATACCGAATAATTTATGAATTCTCATTAATTCGACTGAGAAAGTTTTTTTGTCCATAATAAACCTTTCGAATTTAGTACAAATCAAGTGACGAACCGCTTTTAATGCTCACAAAACCATTTTTAATCTCTGATTTTATTATAACAAATTCAAATTTCATTTTAACATTTGCATTGTTATGGGACGCCTTTTTGGATAGTTGCTTCAAGTTTTCTGGGTTTTTCATAAATGATTCGGAGCATTTCTCAAAAACTGGTGTACTTCAAAAATAAAAAAATTCTTTTATCTGAATAACAAAAAAATAAAATGAATTAAAAAATTGGTCTGCCAGTTCGACACGAAATTTTATTAGCTTAGGTTAAAAAAAAAGTTCAAATCGGATAATAATTGTCTTCTGAAAATCAATTTGTTTACGGGCATTTCTTTTGCCCCACTGTGCGCTGTAACAGAAATGAATTACCAAAAAATACTGCTACAATAGAGTCCGTAAGTCCACGACATAATTCCTATTGTCATCATTAAATTCAAAATTTTTACCTGGGAAGAGACTTGAATCTATGCGGAAAATTTTTGCAAGTATGTAATAAGTCAAATTTACACTCTTTATGACATTATCCAAAAAATTTTGTAAAGCCCATCCCGGAGTGTTACCTAATAGGAACATGAATGGAAAATTGTGGATTTCACAAATGCATTGATAGTTGATGAATTTCTTGTAAGAAACGAATTTTAATTTGAAATACTGAAAGGGAATGCACAATTTTGATTTAGATAATTAATGCAAGCTTAATTTTCCGATTGAAAATAATGTTTGTAAAGAGATGTTAATGAAAATGCCATAATCATGATAAATCCAGCATCTGAAGCCTTATGACAAATATCTGAGATTACATAAAAACTAAAAAGTACCTGACACGTAAAGCGTGCAGTATTTTATCACCTTCGGAAATTTACCTTTGAGACCTACGTGGTGCTAATCGTAACCCGGGGTATACTTATATGTTGGTGGAATAAGCATCGCCATATTTTAGAATCGGACTTTCATTTCAGGTCCACGCGATTCCAATTCGTAAGCATCTTGTATTGCCAAGTTGCCACTTTATAGCCACGTTTGCATATGATTACGAGAAATTGGCTGCACGCGAGAAGAAAAGGCAGTAGATTCCAAATTTTACTGCTGCTCTCCCTTGCTTGTCTTTGATAATGAACACCTTTATCGATCACGGCCTTTCTGCAAAATGGCATTTACTTACTAAACCTAAACGTTTATTGGCCGTGGAAGGAACATCGTTGGCTCCTTTTGCAGAATTTATGCGGTGTAAGAACTTCCAAGCGAATATACAGCTATAGACATTCTCCAGTAACGCCTTATCCAAATGTTCCTCTTATGTTCACGAAAATGTTTTTTTAAGGTGAATCTGATGTTCATTATACCTGCAGTTTAATATCTCATACTATAGATATGCTAAATGCAACAAGAAAGTATTGCAGTTAAGTGTGTAATATTTGTTCTGGATTACCAGAACCTGAAAAAGGAAAGTAGTAAATTGTTTGGAGATTTTTAGTGTTTTAAAGGATATGGAAAACAATAAATTTAGCACCAAATCGAAACCTCGAAACTACTTCAGAATAGTTCCATATTATTGATATATATTATCAAATATTGATTTTTGTATCCACGACTCGTTTGGTGGTGGAGAATACTGCATGCCGGAAACCGCGTAAGTGAATAATTGTGGACTTTCACGAATGTACAAGTATGCAGCGCGTGGACGTGAGTAGGTACACTGCACGCACATAGTCTGACTTCGTCCCGGCACCGACAATAGCCGAACGAAAAGTTACACACGAAGCGTCGATCCCGCGATCGGAGACATTTGATTCGAATATTTTGACAGCTATAATCTCGGAGTGAAATGAGCCCAGTTGTGTGTTTTTACTGTCAGGTTCTCTGCGATCACTGCTTTGAGGTTTTTTCTCATAATTCTTGAAGAATGCCATTGAAGAATCATTGGGTATGGTGAAGTCTTCGAATTTCACAGCAGCGGGAATTTTCCACATCTAGACATTTCAACAAAAGTTTCACAACTTTATGTTTTTCCTACACTGGAAAAAAGTAGTATATTTTTTTATTACAAATTTTCAAAAATTTTACATGAAAAAATAGTCTTTTGAGCGTATAAAACATTTGCTTAAATTTGGCAATATTATTTTTATCTCGAATTAACATTTCTTCCATTCAAAGAAATATTACTACTACTGATTCCAATAAACGTTTCCTTGGTCCGAAAAATGCGAGTGTTCAATAAAGTATATTGTTCTTCGATTATAGTACATATTTCCTTGAATAAACAACTGATTTTTTGCAGTCTAAATTATAATTGAACTTGTTATTAGTTAATAATTATAATGCATATTTAATGAGAATTGACATAATCTGAAATTTTGATAGAAATGGAACACAAAAATCCGATGAAGAATCTACTTCAAGCAGGAAACGAACTTGGGTACGTTGAGTGTCGAGACAATAGCGATAACCACGATGCTACTTTAAAATTGAACATACAAGCTCTGAGTTTTTAAGCTGTATCTAATGCTCGACCATAAACGCCGAAGGAATATTCATCTAAATCCAATTGACAAGTATTTATTTCAACTAAATCATTATTTGGTTGAAGTAATGATTATTTGAGATAAAGAATCCAGTTCTTATAATCAGAAGAATCATTTCCATTAACCGAAGAAATAAATATTGATGTGAAGACGATATTTTATTCACCCAAAGAAATGCTTGATTGGTATAGAAGCATTAACTTTTTGTTTCAGAAAAATATATTCCTAACTTATTTAATGTTCTTTCAATTTAAATAATTATTTCAATCATGTTAATAAACCTAAATACTTTATTCAAGGAAAATTATTTGATTCAAATGCACCCTGGGCAATACAAAGAATCGACTAATTTGATCAAGAAAATATTTGTTTGGAGGACAAATCAGATTTCAAGAAATCTAGACCTTTCCAATCAAAGAAATCATTTTCTTGTTCGGAGGAAATATAAATTCAAATATCTTCTTGATCCCAAGAAATAGGATTTAAGGAAATGCATATGCTTGATCCAAAAAATTTTTTTCCAGTGTAGAAAAAACATCAAAGTTGTGAAAGTTTTGTTTAAATGTCTAGATGTAGGAAAATTCCTGCTGCTGTAAAATTCGATGACTTTATCAAACGCAATGATTCTTTAATAGCATTCTCTGAAAATCATGAGGAAAAACCTAAAAACAGTAATCGCAGAGTACCTGTCAGTTGAAAACTCACAACTGGGCTCATTTGGCTCGGAGATTGTAGCTGTCAAAATTTTCGAATCCAATGCCTTCGATCGCGGTATCGACGCTTCGTATGTAACTTTTTGTTCGGCTATTGTCAGCGCCGGGCCGAAGTCAGATTGTGTGCGTGCAGTGTACTTACTCACGTCCACGCGCCGCACACTTGTACACTCTTGAAAGTCCAAAATTATTCACCGACGTGGTTCTTGACATGCAGTATTCTGCACCACCAAACGAGCCGTGGATATAAAAATCAATACCTGATATACAGCAATAATATGGACTTATTCTGAACAAGTGGCCGCAAGGGTCGCCACTTTACTGATAGTTGACATTTCTAATGGATTATTACTCTCTATTTTTCTCTGATGTAACGGGAATATGTGTGTAAATGCAGCGTGTCCGTTCAATATTTCACTTTGCATAATAAGTTTTCTCATTCCTCATTTGAAACTGTTATAAAGAAAAAATATTCAACTTTGCTTGTTAACATTCTTTCGTATTTTCCATGTTTTATGTTCAAAGTGTTCAATTTCTAATATTACATGCTGAAAAGTACATAAACTGCCTGTCAGTTATATTTTCGTTTTCACGTAATTTCAGGTATTTGTCATAAGCTATCGAAAGCTTGTTCTACTATTTTGATTGACGCAGAATTGGAGCATATAAACTGAATTCAATATAAGCGAGGCGTTTGAAAGAAATCCTTGTCAAAATATAGCCATTCCTTCTCGATCTTGTGAGCAATTCGTGAAAGTTTCTATCTTTAAGTGCAAGATTACATTTGGTACAAACACCAGACAGGCGATGCCTATTTCGTTAGGTGTATTTATCTCACGGAGCACAGTGGTCGGCAAAGAAGTGAACAAGATAAGATAGTAAGAGAAATTGAAAGTCTTTCGCGCAAAATAAGCTTGAAGGCGGAAGAATCAAAGGCTAAAAGCGAATTGTAGAAAGCAGTACCATGTTAAATTGTAAACGAGTGAGAGCATGCTCTGAGAAAAAAAATACAAATCAACACAACGTCTGCTTTCCCTGATATTTATTAATACTCTCAATATTGAGTCATTCGTTACAATTATCTTTCCTCTATCACAAAAAATTTCTTGAAGTAAGATAAAGAAAGTAATACTTCAGTACTTGGCAGTGGTTCTTGAAGATTGTTCAACCTCACAAAAACTCGAAAATGTTCACAAAGAGCTAATTTATCGTTTTTTATCTTTAATGCGAAAATCCTGCCCGTAAATGTAGTGAGAACCCCGTAATATTTTCTATGACAAATCCACCTTTTTAATATGTCCACATATGAGACTTCTGAAATCAACGCGAACTATCTCTCAAGATAATTGCTTAGTTATTCAAACAATGAGTTAACTATACGTTTTTGAACATGAGTTTGATTATTTGATATGTGGTAATGTTAAAAAAAAAAACTTTTGAGAACCAAAATTATAAAATCCAAGCGAAAAAGCTCTGAAAACAATTTTTCGCCCTTTTTGATTGTACTCCTTGATATTCTCCTTGATATTCCTGTACTCCTTGGTATTCAGCACGTCATAAAATTTTTTTCCCGTTAATAGTCTTTCTTCGATATTTTGGCCAATGTTCGAATCCGAGCACACTAAAAACTTGATCAAAAAGCCTATAAAAAACCTGTTCACATAAATAAGGAGAAACTTCATTATCTTCTTTTTTGGAAATTTTTTTCATGCTACCAAAATTTTCATGGCAATGAATGGGAAAATAACGATTACTTTTGACAGTGTGTGAATGTTTATAAGAAACGTGGAAAGTTAAATTAATAGACAATACTGAATATTTTCGGAGTGGAAATTCTAATGATCATTTAGCTAGTTCTTCCTTACTAGCGAGCTCTGTCAAATTTTGTGAAAAAAAAATACCTTAAAACATTTTTCTGCGGAAATCTCTAGAAGAGCATTCAAAGAGCTTACCCTCAAAAATGCGCAATCTTTTGAGGGCGGCTTTTTGAGAAAGCTCATGCAGTTTTTGGATTTAATGTATCTCGGAAATGCTAGATTTTCGGGACAATTTGTAAGGACAAAAAATGTCGAAGGCAATGTTTTCTACAACTTTTTTGATTAGGTTGATATGCTGCGATAAAGAGTGCAATTAATAGATGGAGCTCAAATACCAAAAAAAGCTTTTTCTCGCTTTTTTACACAGAAAATAATCTTTTTTTCGTGAAACTGCCAATAAAAAAGTGGTTTGTCTCAAAATAGCCTACAAAATTCATAGAAGAACTTTTCTTTTCTGACTTACCGTTCACGAGTTATAGCGTGACAAACCTGTCACCGTAGATTTCCCATTGTTCCCGACGAGCGCGACTTTAGTGTGTGGTTTATTATGAATTATTATTTATTATAATTATTTTTTTCCAAAACTATGCTGACTTCAGTATTGAACGTGATTTAAGGCCATGTTAAACTTACCCGATTCCTACCTTACCGACAGTTTTTTTTCGCAACAACTACGTTTGTATGCAACATTTGGTTCAAAATTAAAAAAAAAATTGTTTGCGAATTTTTTCCTAAAATTTTGAACCAAATGTTGTATACAAACGTAGTTTATTGTTTTCTAAGGCTTTACCCAAAAAATCAACTCGATATCTATTTCGGTGCGGACGTGAGTTGTTGCGAAAAAAATCGATAATTCGGGTTACGTGACCCATGTGTAACATGGCCTTAAGAAGGTTTTTAAGGTTTTTAAAATTTTATATCAAACAAGCTGTGCAAAAATGCGCTAATAATTGTTGAGCGTGCAACATGGAGAATACGCTTAAGTGTTTATTATTTCATAGAATATTGGCTTGGTAGAAAGAAAAAATTATTCGTCCATTCAATTTGTATTCTATTACAAAACCAAACAGTCATTTGACAATATGAATGGAATTGGCGGAGTATTTTTTACTTTTTTTACGCTTGTTTTGGTACTGTAGCGCGATCTTTTATTGCAATTTTCATCGCAGCATGTCGACCCAATGAGGAAAGCTGTGGAAAACATTGCCCACAACATTTTCTGTCCCTACAAATTTTCCTAAAACCTGCCATTTTCGGGATATATCAAATCCAAAAACTTTTTGAGTTTTCTCAAAAACCCGCCCCTGAACGATCCCACATTTTTCAAGTTAATCTTTTTGAATGCTCTTCTAGTGTTTCCCTTAAAAAACAGTTTTATGGTTTTTTTTTTCAAAAACAACCTTTTTTCTGACAGATTGACAGTCATATAACTTATGTCAATAACTTTTGACCGAAAGATTGAAGGAAGACTATTGAACGGGAGAAAAAAATTCTATGACGTGATGAGTATGTATCATATAGGGGAGTACGATTAAAAAGTGCGAAAAATTGTTTTCAGAGCTTGTTCGCTTCGATGCTGTAATTTTTGTTCTCGAAATTTTTTTCTTTTACATTAACACGTTTCTTATAATAAAACTCATGTTCGAAAACGTATGGTTAAAATATCGTTAACATGTGACAATCTTTCAACATTCTAGTTCCTTTTAATATATTTTTATCTGCTTCTGTTAAAAGGTTATGTGAAAAAAGGATCCAGCAGCAGTAGAAAAAAAATTGCAAAGTAACAAAAAAATACTATTTAAATGGAAGAAACGTGTGCATGTATTAGAGATGCACAATTTAATTTGATGTTTTATTATCATTAATAATGATACAGATATTAATCCGTCAATACGTAATAAATTTATTGGCACATATTATTTTATTTTGTAAATTATTTATTAATACTTTAAACTTTTTATGTCATGCATAATTTTCTTTTTATTTTAAAATTTTTCAAAATATTTTACATTTATTGTACAAATGGTGATAAGTATTTATTTTACTATTTTATGAATTCACTTTCATGATTTGTCATTTAATCATTCCATTATGCAAATGCTTTATTCCAATTTCAGAACCCTCATATGTGGACATATTAAGAAGAAGGTGGTTTTGTCATAGAAAATATTACGGGATTCTCACAACATTTACGGTCAGAATGTTTGCATTAATGATAAAAATGATGCAGAAAATTTGTTTTAAGAGCTGCAGGACAGTCATTTTAGTAAAAAAACCGGAATTAATGCAAAACCTACGAAACTTCGAGAAAAGTTTATCTGTGGTGCTTTTAAAGACTCTAAAAACTTGCCCCCTCGTACAAGGTCGGGAACATTGTTTAAATCGCGATAAACCGATTATTACTGATGTAATGACTAGAAAAAGAAACGGCCGCAAAATGGTGGAAAACATAGATTACATAATTTCCGAACCTTTCCCAACTATGCGGCCAGATTCGCCATCGGGAACATTGTTAAATGTTGGAATCGAACAATGTAAAATGAACAAATTTCCCAACATTTTCTGTGGTGGCAAATGTTGTATACTACTAGGACATAGATTCTGCACATTTGCCACTAGACGTGAAATGTTTTTTTCTTCTTTTCATAAACAAATTTTATCGACATCATAGTTGTTTTTTGTTAATTGCAGAAAATTATTGGTTCCCGGAACAGGGCAAGGGGGCAAATTTTAGGACTTGTATGATTAATTATTTCAAAGTAGTTTTTACGTTTGCGCCACTTTTGCATTTTTTCTGTACAACCTTTTAACAAAAATGTGAACAAAAAATTATTTAACAAAGTTCCCGACAGCGAATCTGGCCGCATAGTTGGGAAATATTCGAAAATTATGTAATCTATGTTTTCCACCACTTTTCGGCCGTTTTTTTTCTATTCATTACGTAACTAATAATCAATGTACCGCAATATAAACAATGTTCCCGACCTTGTACGACGGTGCAAATTTTTACAGCTCTTATGAGCAGCATAAATGAACTTTTCTCAGAGTTTCGTTGGTTTTGTAATTATTTCCATATTTTTTGAATTTAAGGTGTAAAATGGCTGGCCTACTTGTTCAATTAGATTTTACAATTTCTGTTCTCGAAATTTTTTGTTTTTTTACATTAACATACATCTTATAATAAAACTCATGTTCAGAAACGTATGGTTGAAATATCGTTAACTTATTGTTTGAATAACTAAGCAATTATCTTCAGAGTTAGCTTGAGTTAATTTCAGAACTCTCCTATGTGGACATAGAAAATATTACGGGGTCTCACTCCATTTTCGGGCCGAATTTTTTCTATAAAGATAAAAAACGATGAATAAGCTGTTTTTTAACATTTTCAATGTTTTTGTTAGCTAACAATAATTAAAAACAAAATACAACATTAAATATGAATAATAAACAGTAACCTAACCTGGACAGAGTTTGACTTCATTTTTGACAGACTCTTGTTTCGAATTCAAAGGGTTTCGAACAATTTATCTGAATGATTTTATTTGATAAAACAAAATTATCAGAGTTGTGGCATTTTCAAAATTCGAAAATATAGAAGAAAATGAGAATTTTTTGCCAAATAACGCAAGATTGAAAATAGGGTCAGAGAGAAAAAATGTTCCTTCTTGGGATCCCTACAAGATCCGCACTACAACTTTTCGAATTTTCTCAAAAAAATAAAAAATTCCAATTTTGATCGCACAAAAAATAATGAAAAATAATCTGCGAACTCGATAGCTCCCGAAAGAGTAATCATATTCGATCGTGCTTTGGTAGTCATTTTGAGGGACCAAAAAGACAAGTCAAGTTCGTTAACCAGCTATTTTGGGTCAAAGTAAGAGAGGGGGAGACCTTTGAATATTTTTTTGGACTCTTTTTCCAAGACTCAAAAATGAAAAGTCTGTTTCCTTATAGTACGTAAAAATTATAACAATTTATCCGAATGAATTTTTTTCAATAAAAACAAAATTGTCAGAGTTGGGGTATTTTCAAAATTCAGAAATATAAATGAAAATGATAATTTTCAGCCAATAGCATAAGAATAAAAAAAAAAGTCAGAGAGAAAAAATGTTTTGAGTTTTGATGTTACGGTTCTTGACAAGGCATGTCTATTTATGTTATGATGTGAATGTTTTTTGTCTACTTGGTCCTATCAATATTTATATAATTGATTATTTGGATATAGTTTTTTTCAAAGTTGTGAAAAAAGTGGGTTAGAGCATCAGACCGGAAATCTGTAGGACCTGGGTTCGTATCCCAGCGGAGCTAGAGAGTCATTTTTTCA
>WSXT02067288.1:2015-12434 GCA_011762715.2 Neuroterus valhalla | reverse complement strand
ATATCTTTGGAATCAAGCTGGTAGGCCTATGACAAAGTCACCAAACGCATCCTCAATTTGCGGATAGAGGGTCCCTGTGCCGAGGGTTTCTGCTGAATATGGTTACGAAAACTAATAAGCAGTCGTGGACAATTATCCAGGGATGGTCCTGGAATAAAAACCCCCAAGCTAAGGCGTGAACAGCCGTGCTGAATGGCACCTTAGTCCGGGAGCTCGCTGCAAAAAGTTAGGCCCATCTCTTCTAAGGACAAATTCTATCTAAAAGTGTTGATTCAATTGCGATTTATATCAAATGATTATATGCCATACCTGTATCCTGTGCCTTATACCTCATAAAAAATGTTAACAATTTGAAAAAATGGGTTCCAAGCCCATAACTTCTAAGGAAGAAACTGGAATAATTTGAAGGGTCTTCTGATTCCTTCTCAAAATCCACCCGGCTGTCTCGCGGCAACCTGTGCAGAACCCTGGCAGCCCAAGTTTTGTGATTCACGCGAGCGTAGAGTTCGAATCGCGCGCCCCAAACATGGTCGAGCGTTGCGCGCTAAACGTGTGTACGTGCATGTATATGCTCCGCTGTTTTATATCTGTCAATCTCGTACAATCTTTTAGTTGGAATCGAGTTTTTTTTGCGTTTATTCTCGCACTTCATCGAAAGATGGAGTGTTTCATTTGTGCAAAGTCGAGGGATAAATTCAGGAGTGCAGTGATGATATCTTCGACAAAAGGAAATTTGTAGTCAAGGTCCAAAGGAGAAAGAAATTCCTTGTGGAAATTCAGTTCTTTTAAATCCTTCAGGGGTTCTTCATCATTATAATTTCTTATAGATAGTGACTTCTTTGAATTCAAAATACTACCTGGAGTTCTAACATTTTTGCGACAAGGATACATATTTGGCAGCAATCACTCGATATAAATCGCAATTGAATCAACACTTATAGATAAAATTTTACCTTAGAAGAGATGGGCTCAACTTTTTGCAGTGCGTTCCCGGACTATCTGGGTGTAGTGTCCTTTATGGTGTCTCCAGGATGCCGGGCAACCTCCTAGAGTATGCAGCCTTACTCTTGCACGCAGGGCTCTGCGAGGGTGGACAATCTCTTCCCTAGCTACTCGTAGGAATACTATGGAAGCACAACACAAAAATGTAGTTATGAATGCAGAGGTTACATGGCGCGCCTGCACACTCGGCGGTGCCCGAAACACCCAGAGCGCTCGCACCTTTCACAGCAAGTGTTAAGAAATCGTGCCGCTAACCTTGTGCGAATAAGAGATATACGCGTAAAGCTTTCTCAACCACTGCATGAGATTTTTCTATTGAGAATCCATCTTTTTTGTTTGAATATCAAACTTTTTGATTCAAAGTTGAACTATTACGTCGAATATTGATTTTATTGGTTGAAAAATAGGCTTCATGTTTGGAAATTCGTTCTTCTTCGGTTGAAAATCGATGCATCCCCTTTCAATTTTTTTTAATAGGGATAATACATCATTTGAATGGAAATTGAAATGTTTTTTGTTCAACCTATATCCTTTTGAATTAGTTATTCAATCATTGGGTCGCGAACTCATCTTTGTTCTTCCGAAAATTTTTAAGTTTGTTTAGAAATTTAACTTTTTGGTTTTTGAATCGAAAATTCAACTTTTCGAGTGAAAATAGAACTTTTCAGTTAAAGAATCATTTTATCCATCAGAGATCAAAGACTTTAGTTGAAAAGTTAACTATTTTTTCGAAAAATTGACTATTTTACTGAGGATACAAAAATTCAGTTGGGAATATAATTGTTTTATGTCAAGGTTCAATTCTTAAAAATCTATCATTTAACCATTAGGTCACAAATTTATCTTTTGACGTAAAGGATTTGTCCTTTCAAAAAGGAATATAACTGTTTGGGTGTAATATAACGGCTTTATTCATAATTAATTTTTGTTGTTACCTATTCAATTGTTTGTCGCAAAAAGTATCTTTCTGCATTGAGAATTAAACAATTCGGATAAAGAAAGAACTTATCTGCTAAAAAAAATGTTGTTATTGATGATTCAGCACATTATTTGGGAACTTAACCATTTTCTTTTCAATACGGAATTCAACCATTTGGTGGAAAATTCATCTTTGTAAGTTGAGAATTCATCCTTTTAAATATAAAATGTGATTATTTCATGTTGAGGTTCAATTCCTTCTGATTTACAATCCAAACATTCAGTCGCAAATTCATTTTTGCATGGTGAAATTTTTTTTGTGTTGAAGCGACTCATTAGATTGCTTGTTAATGCAACGGTTTTGTTCGTTAATTATTTTTTTCGCTCGTCTAATTCAATTGTTCTTTTAGAGAATCATCATTTCGCATTGAAAATTGAATTATTTGAATCAGACTAAAACTTCTTGGTAAAAAACGATTTAGTTTATTGATGATTCATCATTTCATTTGGAAAGCTTACAATTGTGTTGGGACTTTACCAATTTCGTTCAAAATGCAACTATTTGATAAAAAATGTTATGCAACCGTATGGTTTAAAACTAATTCTTTTGTCTGTTAGAAATTTAACTATTTCGTCAAAAACCTATATTTCCATCTCACTTTGCTGAATCTGAAGCGTTTTACAGTAAACATGATATGGTAACTACGAATTTTTTTATGGAAAAAATTGAATGGAAAGAGTAATGAAGAAAAGAAGCAATCGAAATCTTAAAACACTCTGATAACATTAATATAGAGAATGGATGTAATCCCAATGTGATTTGACTTTTTTCTTCCTAGGTTTTTCAAAGAAAATTGATTGGCCACTCAGATGCGACCAGTCGTCACAGTGGGATCTTCGACCAATTACGGGCCTCGTTAAGAGCATATATAATAATTACATAACCTGAAACATTAGTTTTAGGCTTGTCCTGAAGATGCGAGCTGCAACGTTTTCGAACCGTCGACAAAATTTGTACTTTTCTACACGATCGAAACACGAAACACCTTCCTTTTTTCATCATCCTATTGTTCCTCTATAATTGCCTTAAATCACCATATTTTCCGTTTTTGGAGCATTTTATGCTGTGATACCTACCAGAACATTAGGTTTAGCTATATTTCAGGCCTTTTTTAAATAAAATCTATATCAGGAATGAAGGCTTATTTTGCTTCTCTTTTGTTTTTGTTTCTTCAAATCGTCCTTCAACCAATGAAGTGTCAGGAACAACTGGGAACTGATTGTTTCGCCCGGGGCATTGTATGCGGCTCCTCGGAGACAATTGAGATTTAGTGGGTGCTCGGAGTATTTTGCAATTCACAGTTAGAGAGGGTGACATTTACAAGGATGAGAAGTGAGGAAAGAGAAACGAGAAGTGTGGAGGAGGATGAAATGGAATAGATTTGTGAGATGAATGAATGGTACCGGAACGCTCGGCTGGTCAGTCGGTTGGTTCGAATGGATGGTAGAATAAATCTAGCATTTTAGAACCACAGAGAAAAATATACGAATTACCAGAGAACAATGGAGTCACTGGTCAACCACACTCCATCTCATGCCACCCTCTTTGGCGTCCGCGCTCGGAAAATAAAGTCTGGTTCATCAGTTACCCACCTTTTCATCCTAGAAAATAACCTTCCGTAGAAAAGAAACATTGATGGTTCCTTTAATGGAGTCCATCGATCCAGCTCATAGCATTTCCCATTCATCCACTATTTAGGATATTATACTTCACACTGTTTTGCTCACATTTTAAAAATGGCCATGGATCCTATCTGACCCTATTTCATTCGAGTTCCTCTATCATTCCCTTACTTCCTCTCCTCACTTATGTCCATTCCTCTCATTACTCACGTCCTTTCCTCTCCTCACATTACTCGACTTAACTTCCCCACACGCACTTAATTCTTTTCCTGCCCCCTCTCCTAACTTCTGAACTATTTACGACATTTGCATCCCCTGTTTCTTCTCACACTTTCTTTTCCTTGATTCTTACCTCTCTTCCCCTTTTCACCATCTTCTTACTTTATTTCCCTTTCCTGAAAAAAATAACGACGAATGAACAGGCTTCTGACTCAAATTGAAAGGGTTTCTGCCCAGGGCTACGAGACCCTATAAATGATGTTTCTCACCTATATAATAGGGGGAACAAGTTTTGTTCATTTATGAATAAAAATTAACTTTAAATGCACCCCACTATACTCTCACTCTCCTTTCTCACCCCACATGTCTTCACTTCCTCCTTTCTCTAACATCCTTTCCTTAACTCTTAGTTTCCATCCCTTTTACTTTACTCCTCCTATACCCTTTTTTTCCTGCTTCCTTACAACATCCACTTTGTAGCTTTGTTATACGCTCTCCTCACTAACCTACCTACTCCCTATTCATTTTTTCTTACACTCATTCTTCTTCTTTCCTATTTCCTCCCTTTGTCTCATCTTGCTGTCCATCCTTCAACTTTGCATCCCTCCCTCAGGAAAAAATAGGACGGATGAACAGGTGCGTGACCGAAATTTCAAGGGCTTGTGCCTAAAATTTAAAAACTCGTAAGAATAATGTATCCTTCTAAAACAATAGGAAAAATACTTCTTGATGCCCTCTTCACCTCTACTTTTCCTTCCCACCCCACGTTTTCTGAATTTTCAAGCTCCCTCCAGCCATCCACAGTTTTTACTCCTCATCCTTTTTCTTATCCTCTACTTCATCTCTTCCTTTTGACTAAGTATCTCTTTTTTTCATTGCTTTACCACTGCAAACACCTTATTAGGAAACACACCTCCCTTACTTCCCTATCCATCCCTTTCCATACTTCTCTTCACTTGTTCCTCACTTTTTTTCCTCTTTTTCAAATTTCAGTCATATCTCTACACGTTTCCCACGTTAATTCTCCTTCCATGAAAAAAGTATAACAGATGAAGAGGCACATGACTCTATCCTCCAGAATTTCTGCCTAGGACTACCAAGCTTCAGAAAATTATGTTCTCTGATTATATTATGAGAATTGCACCTTCGTTTATTCCAGAAAACAAGTTTCAACCTCAAAACCAAACTTTACTATACCCTTACTTTCATACCATACGCATACCATACATTATCTTTAGTCTCTATCTCACTTCACCTCTCCACATCCACTTACTCCTCATCCGTTCCGCTCTCCTTAATTTTAATCCCTTATAATTCACTTATCATCATTGCCGCTCTTCAATTCTTTACTTATAACATCGTATTGCAGTACACTTTTTTCACTCTCCTTTCCACCTTTTTAACATCCCTTGCTACTGACTTCTGACATCTTGTCCTTAATTCTCCTCACCACTCATCTAGCCAACAACAAAAGGGGTTCACCAACTATAATGTAGGGACAATATATTTGTTCCTCCCTGAAAAAATATCAAAACTTTATGAACAATCTTTACCAGAACCCGAAATTCCTTTTTTACCTCACGTCTTATCACTTCACTAGCTCGCTTTAGCTCTCCATACTTACTCCATTTTCATCTACCCTTATCCATCCCTTTCACCCGACGTATCACCCTTTCTCCCCTTCTAGTGCTTCCTCACAACATACGCCTCGGCGAAGCCCCTTTCTTACACGTTCAACTCCTTTCCTATCACAATGCTTATGCTACATTAAAAAAAAGTTCTGATTTTATCCGCTCCTTTCCAATCTTATCTTATCTCATCTGATCCTATACTCTTATATTACTGCCGCACTTTCTCTTCCTCAACCATGTCCTTTCACTTTCCAACGCCTAAAATTTTTCATTATTCTCATTTCTCATCCCTTTCACCTACCTATCTCACAATCCAATCCGACCCTTCTTATACTTCTTGTGTCCTCTGCTCTCACTTCTTACATATATGTCTTACTAACCCCACCCTCTGTCTCACCACACTACACATTCTTTAACTTCACCTCCCTTACAAACCATTCTCCATTACTCCTTTTACTTCTTCTCCCATGAGGAGAATATGACGAAAAGACAAACACCGGAACGAAACAAAATCGCTTCCTGCTCGGTGCTACAAAACCCTGTAAACTCTGTTTCCTACTCACATTATAGAAAAAACTTTTTCCACCTGGAAAAAAATTCAAACTTTGGGAAGGTCTCTCTACCCATTGAAAAAGCTCGCCTGCTCATACAACTATTCTCCATCATTCCCACTGCTCCTTATTCCTCTCCTTCTTCATCCTACCCAGCACCCTCATTGCTCATGCAATCGCCCCCATGTCCACTCTCTTGTGCAATACTAGCACCATGTTTATCCCTCTTCTTTCCACCTCCTCATTCGTTAGACCAGTGTTCTTGCTTTGTTTAACCCTTACCACACAAAGTACACACTTTCTTCTCCTTTTCTCATCAGGGAACCAGGACCTATCAAAAGCATCCACACTTCTAACATCTCATCCTTGCTTTAAGCTCCTGACTTCCCTTCTCTTCTTATTCGCACGAATTTTGCGCTCTCTCGCTTGGTATATTCTACCTATACTTCACATCAAACCATGGCCCTCTTACCTCCTCCTATCCTACCTTCTCTCTCTCGATGCTGTTCTGCATGAGTATCTCGAACACCTTTCTTCTCTCGTTCTCGTTCCTTCTTACTTAATTCCCATACAGATCGTTTTCTTATAAATAATTTTGTCTCCCCTCCTGTAACCTATTCACCTCATCATTTTTCTTTCACCCTCATAGGGGTCCGCATCGAGTCATATGTGTCAAGTCTCTTTTGCGCATGCCTCTTTTACGGCAATTCTCTCCCGCGCCATCCCTCCCGAGAAGATTGATAATTTCATAGCATGTCTTCCAAAGTCCCCAACATGACACGATTCACCATTTGAGGTTATGTGGCTTACATAACCCCAATGACCCGTCACAGGAGTACATTTCCGTCCTCCCCCTCTTACGATACTTGGGAAAGGGGGACATTATTTCTATTACCCAATTTCCCGTTTTGCGGTTATGTGACCCAAATTATTTCCATGACCAGTTTTTTTACTTTTTGCCTTTGAAGAAGATTCCAAATTTTCCGTTGGGGAGAGATGCTGCACTTTCGCCACTTCCGAAGATGAGAGATGCCGCAGGGAGATAATTCTGTTTTAAAGATTTGCCACAAAATGAAACTTGCCAAATGAGACTCGATATGAACCCCCTCACAGATGTATGAATGTAAGGGAAGCAAAAGACAAGAATGGAGAGGTTTACTTAGTGAAATATCAAAGCAGCTTGGTGAATCTCTTTACCTAGGGAAACTGCTAACAAGGCTGATCGGATTCCTTTGTCAATTGAGGGTTTCAGTGCATTAGAAGTTGAATACAGTATAGTTTACTCAATAAAAGATACCATTAAACAAATGTTTCTTTCAATTTGATCAAATAACTGAGGTATTCCTGACATACATCAAAGTAAAAGGTTCTAGAAATATGCCCATATCGTTTACTTTTGACAGAAAATTATCTTATGTCTCTCGATTCTATCGGAGCATCTCTCGACAGATAAGCTCAAACAACAAAGTTCTCTAAGGATTTAGAGTGTACAGAGTGCAGAGACGTAGAAACTTGAGAAAAAGAGAAGAATTGAAAGAAAAGTCGGAAGAAGATTTTCCTTAGCATGTAAATACAGGAAATCGTCTTATCATCTCACTCGGATCCAGGATCACAATCCCTTTTTGTTTCTAGTCCAAAAGTTACAAAAGAGAAGAGGGGAGCAAAGAGTACATTTCGAGAAGTATCCAGAGAAATTGGAATAAGTCATTCGCCAAACATAAAAATACATCTAAAAAAAACAAAAAGAGCTGCTGGAGGAGGAAAATTTTCCTAACATTTCTCAACAATTGAAAAATTTGGGAACTTACTAATTCTTCTGATGTTCTCAGAATCACAACTGCAATGAATAGATACATAAAAGATTGATTAGGAGCCTACTTGAATTCAGGATTAAAAGTGCTCCGAGAAATTCAAGAAGTACCAATAAAGTATCTTTTTCGAGAAAAAGTATCCTCAAATATGAAAAAGTACGAGCAAAGGAAAAGTATTCAAAAAAGAGGATTCCTTTCTGGCGGCTAAGCGGAACATCAGTCCCCTTCAGAAGCTGAGGCAAAAAGGCGCCGCCTATGAAAAAGTTGCAAGAACGTGGCGCTTAAGAAAAATAGCCAAGAAATAATCGATAGGATGATAAAATAATTAAATCTAAACATAAAAGAAGAGGAAAGTATTTCAAGAAATATTTTTCTCTAATAATGACGGTGCCAACAAACTGAATTGGAGTCACGGAAATGCATTTCTGAATTGGCACGTTCTAAATAACTTTTTCTTGGAGTGGCATGTTCTTGCCTATTCTTATAGAGTGACAAGTTCTTGCTTTTTTTCATGAAGCGGCACGTTCTTGCCTCAGCTTTTGAATAGGCATGATATTGCGCTCACTCGACGACCTGTAATCGTGTGAATTTTTCCCGTGGTTTTTATAAATTCTCGACTAAGAGTCTATTTTCTCATTGACTGGATTTGAATGTTCATTTGGTACATTTCCATAAGGAGATACATTTTCATCAAAATGAGGCTTTTATTCGAAAGATTTGTGTTAAACAAAGTAGCGCTAACTTTAAAGGAAGATATAATTTCGAATTAAAAAAATCTCAAGCGAAAATATTTTTCTTCTCAACTTCATGCGCTTTAATTTTTAAATAGCTTACGACTATTTTATCAAAATAGAGGAAGTGAGGGAATGTAATTGAAAATAAGGAAAAATATGGGATAGGCAATACGGAGGGGAGGGGATAAGGGAATGTAAGGAGAAGTATTGACAAATTTGCGGAAGTGGGTGATGTGGCATTACAGGCATTACAGAAGAAAATAATGGTGATTGATCAAGAAGGAGAGTGTGCGAAAGTAGAGAGGAAAAAAAGAGAAGGTTTTGGAGGAAGCAAGAAGAGAAGCAGGAAGGTGCGGTAAAATAAGGGCAGGGAAGTGAGGTGAAGTAATGGGGAGTAATGGCAAATATTTTAGAGTGGAGGAGATGCGCAGTGCAGAGGAAAACAAGGGGAAGTGAGTGAAAATAAGGAGATGGGTGTGCGAAAACGAAAAATTGGTGATTGACGGCACGCAGACAAAGTGATGAGAAGTGATGACACATGTCTGAAATTAGTTGGAGAGTTCGGTACAGGGAGATGAGTGTGATTAAGGAGGAAAGATGTGAAAATGAGGAAGGGGCGGGGGTGGGGAGTAGCCGAAGTGATGGAAGAAGGGAGAGAAGTAGGAGATAATAATGGTAGATGCAGAAGCAAAGGAAAGGGGATGGAGGGAAGCATTAGGAATTAATAGCAGATGCTTGATAGCAAGGGGAAGGTGCTGTTGGAGGAGAAAAAGGGTAGGGAGTGGAAGCGACAAGGTTGGATGTCGAGGTGAGGAAAGAGGGATAATATGGAGTCGAGGAAAATAATGACAGGTTGTCGAAATTTCGGAAAGGGTGCAAAACGGAGACCAATAAGTAAGTATGAGTAGAAACGGCAAGGCGGATATCAAAATGAGGGAAGAGGATAGGCGACAGGAAGGTTAAGCAATGGCAAAGTTTTTAACGTGAGGGGAGGGTGCATTACGGGGTTGAATAAGGGGAAGTAATTGGAAGTGAAAAGAGGGAGTGTAGGAGTGTGGATATGATGATGAGGGAAAGTTAGGAATAGTTACGGTGAGTAATGTCAAATATTTGAAATCAAAGGAAGCATACAATATGGAGAGAAATAAGAAAAGGTGAGAGGAAGTAAAAAGGTTAGATGTATATGTGCGAAAAGGGAGATGGGATAAAGAAATGTCAGGTGACAGCAAATGTTTGAAAGTGAGGGAAGAGTCTGATACAAGGGGAATTAGAGAGAAGTTTGTGGGAGTATAGATAAGGAGTGTAAAAGTAGAAGAAGGGTGTGGGCTCAAGCATTAGAAAGTTCATGAAAGTAACGAAATAGATGTGAGATGGTAAGGGGAATCAGAGATAGGGAAATGAGCGAAAATGAGTAAACGTGAAGGGAGGAAGGAGACAGGGGTAGGAAGAACTAATGATTAAGGGAGATAAATAAAAGGTGTGTGGAGAGGGTCGCCCATTTCTACTTAATCCTATGATTTTTGATTCCTTATTTTTATTGGAAAAAAACGAAATCCGTTAGGAGAATACATTTTTTTCATCCTTTCATTTAAAAGAAGTAGCAGAGAATCCGCTTTGATAATGAAAACTACTGAACAGAGAAATCCTATCTCGATTTTTTTTCCCAATCTTGAAGTTTAAAATACTCCTTATTATTACAAAAATGAGAAAAAGAAAGATGCAATAAATAAAAGAGAAATAAATTTAAAAGTGTGAGAAAATGTTATATATAAATATAATATTCTGTTAAAAACCTTCTCAATTTGATCACACTTTATCTAGACCAGTAAGCATTTTCACTCAAGTTCACTGACCCATCGCAAAGTATCAA
>WSXT02067277.1:0-12434 GCA_011762715.2 Neuroterus valhalla | reverse complement strand
TATATATAAGCAATACTTTGAATTGAATTTGATACACGACAGTAAAGTGTTATCTTATTTGGTAGTACGTGAACTTCTTACTGTCAAGAAGATTCGCATTCAGAATATGAAACATATGCATGCATTGTTTGAGAGCCTTGTACAAAACGCTTATCTCAAGAACATACGCGTATAGAGAACAAAGTACACTGTACTAACCTTTTGCACGTTGCTGAGGACAATTTTTCCAAAATGTGGAAATGTGCATAAGGTAGCTTGTGCTTGAAACGATAACACATGCTTGCCTTCGAACTGTTTTGACGACGATGCACTCGCACAAGGCGAGGTGCAAAGGATTCATACACTCACACAAATTTGGAGAGTATGATTCGTGATTCAATATAAGATAGAGACAAGAAATACATAAAAAAATATTCTAGAAGTAAAATGATTATAAAAATCAGTTCTGGAAACAGAGATATAATTAAAATTCTTACTCAATCTTGAACTGCAGATTAATTACCACTGCTTTTGGTTTTAGTATATAACGTTGCTCGGTTAGATGAGAGAAGTAGAAAAACGAGAGAGGAGGTAGGGTCAGAGTTAAGTGACGAGGAGATGGAGTTGCAAATGAGAAAATTAAAAAGGTCGAAGGCAGCAGGCTTAGACGGGGTGGAGAACGAAGCGTGGATTTTTAGCACATCAGCTGTTAGAGATAGACTAAAAGAGCTTGTTAAGAAGATATTGATGGGTGAGGGTTGTTCAGAAGAGTGGCGAGAGGAAAAATTATAGAGGGATCAGATTGATGAACACGGCGTACAAAGTGTTCGCAATGGTATTATCGGATGGCCTACGGAAGGATGTCGAGGGGAAAGGCCTCTTTCCAGAGACGCAGGCGAGATTCAGAGCAGGTAGGAGCACTATAGACAATATTTATGTATTGCAGCACGTGGTAGATAGAGGAATAGTAACGAAGGGGTAAAAAATGTACGCGTTTTCCGTAGATCTAAAGGGTGCTTTTCCGTCGTCGGATCGCGGGACGTCATGGGAGACGATGGAGGCGAGGGGAGTAGAGAAAGGTCGGACCGAAAGGATAAGAGAAGTGTATAAAGAGGCGAAAGATAGCGTGAAAGGAGGGGACACAATTTCAGAGGATTTCTGGATGGATAGGGGGTCGAGGCAAGGATGTCCGCTCAGACAAATGCTTTTTGCGATCTTAATCGCTGATGTGGAGGGAAAGCTATCGGAAAGAGTAGTAGTAGAGTAGAGTAGAGTAGTAGTAGTGAGGGGAGAAGGGGTTAGAATTTGGCCACTTGCGTATGCAGATGACATAGTGTTGCTAGCAAGGTGGTGCAGGAGGTAAAAGAGTTCGTGTAATGAGGGTTCCTATTTTAGAGGAATTGGAAAAGAGGTTGATTGCAGATGACTTTGAAAGGTGAATGAAGCCGTTTGACTCTCTGTTTATGGGGCCTCCCATAAACCACGTGGCTTCTTTGGGGGGAGAGGGGGTTTCGACGAAAGGCCACGATGGACCACATGAGGAGAGGGGGGGGGCAGAGTCCGTGCCACGTGGTTTTGATTACAATGCTGAAGAAAATGTATTTTCTGTCATCAGTAACTTAAATGAGTGGCTAGTGTATCCATTTTTTTATTCAGATTACTGAAAAAGAATAAAAATTGAGTATGCCTCATCATTTTTCGATTTATTTCCATTTCAAAAGAAATAGAAAAAACCACGCAGCATCCGGGGGGGGGGGGGTGACGATAATGACAGGGTGGACCACATGGTGGGAGGGGGGGGTCAAAAAGTGTCAAAAATCAGGCTTCGTGGCTTATGAAAGCCCCCTTTGTGCTAATGTATGGAGTAGAGGTGCGGAGGTGTAAGGAAGGCGAGGAGGTAAATAGGGTTCAGGAAAGGTCTATCGGATGGACACTGGGGTTGGATAGAAATACACCTAGTTGTATTGTGCAGAGGGATACAGGGAGAACGAGTTTGGGGGTTTCGATAGGTAGGCTAGCGTGTAAGTATGAGGATAAATTTATGGAAGAAGGGGAAGGTAGGCTGGTGAGGGAGTGTTGCTGGGAGAAGGAGAACAGGAGAGGAGAGGGGAAGATGGAGGATGAGAGGGAAAGGTATTATCGAAAAAATGGTATGCATGAGGATGAAGTGAGAAGAAGTCACGAGGAGGGAAGAAAGGTGTATGAGATGGTTAAGAGGAACGGCATGGAGAGAGAGAGAGGGCAGAAGGGGAGGAGAGGATAAGAGAGTTAAGGCATAATGATAAGTATGGGTGGATTATACCAATAGAGAAAGCGCGGTATTTTTGTGAGAAAGGAGAGAAAGGAGGCCAGGAAATAATATCGAGAATGAGATGCGGAAGCATGAAGGGCCAATAGCCTAAAGAATAAACGTTTATCTATCTATCACGTTGCTCGGAACAATTATATTCCAAGAAGGCATACCTGCTTTTAGTTGCATTTTTTACCCAATCGTAGAAAATATTTTAAAAACGAGCCACATTGGTCTATTTTGGTGTAGCATTGTTAGCTTTCCTTTAAAAATTAATGGTTTGACGAGAATTCTGAGGTAACTTTGATTCATATTTGAAATGCTTTTTGAACTACAACGTTGTCTTTGCATTTGTGGCGACTGGTGCACAAGTTTAGAACTCTGTTTTCATTAGAAGAAGAGTTGCAGCCGCAAACGACCTGAGTTGGAAACCTGAAGACAGGGGTGTCGTTCATCAAGTTGGGTATTGACTTCAACCACTGTGTCTATGCAGCAGAACCACCAGAGTAGTTTCTTGGAATTTCTCGACCACTATCATCAACGTTCGTAGTTGTTGATTCCGCAATATCTTGGTAAGTTCACGACCGTCAGTACATCGATAATTAAAGACTTGGCGACCATCATGTCTGCAATGGCCACGTTCGATCGCTAGGAATTTTAAGACTTTGACATAGAGTTTACTCTCCTATTGAATGGACCTACAGTATAATTTAAGGGCGTGCAACAAGCTCGGATACCTATGTATACATAACCGACGTTTTTCAGATTGATTGTTCTTTCTCGTCTGTATGATAACTCAAATCTAGAAACAGCATAGTTTCCTGAAACTTTAAGAAATGTTTAAGAAGAAACTCAACTAAATTCCTTGACTCCACTTGAAAGCATGTCGCACTCTGTCACGTGCCAATGTTTTGGTTCATATTTGGAGGCTTTCTATCTCGAAAATTGTAAACATCGTGTCAAGTATTTTGAACTATTCTGCTAAGCTACGATCGCAATTTGAATTTTCGTTCTTTACATTGAATTCCTTATGGTTGCAACCAAAACCACAAGCTTCATAAAAAACCGGTTCCGGAAAGTCTGTGGGCCTTTCGGAAATCTACAATTCTACATTTAGACATTTTAACGTATTTCTTGTGGTTAAGGTTAAAGTGAAACTTTTAATATTTACAATCTTATTCACGATGCATATACAATTTGCTAACCAGATCGGTGGGAACTAAGAAAGTTATGTTTTTTCACATTTTTTTAACATCAAAAATGTAGGAAAAAGTATTATTTAACAAAATAAGAAATCATCAACGAAAATTTTTGTGAATCATAAAATTTTTGTATGGTATCTTGTAAGTTTTAATTATGATGCTTAGTAGATATCGACACGCCCTAGACACGCTGAATCTTGGCGCGAAGCGGGCGCTGATCATAAGACCGCCTAAGGTCATGAGACACTATGTAGGTCTTCTGAAAAGCTGAAATTCTTCATTTAGATATTTTTACGTATTTTATGCCTACGGCTCAAAATTGAACTTCCAAATTTTTCATACAATTGTCGGTAACTGAACTGAAACCAAAAGTGTTACCAAGAAATTGTTCTGAAACGATTGGAAGATCTTTTGAAAAGCTGAAATTACCTGCTTAGCTATTTATACGTTTTCTCTGCCACTAGGCACGAGTCAGATTTTTGGCTTTTTCAGTGACGTTCCTGTAGCTGGAACTAAAACCACGGGTCCTATCCAACAATGATCAAAATACAATTTATAGGTATTTCAAGCAGATACAATTTTTTTCTGCAACGTTTCTACGTATCTTGCGCTATTTAGCTTCAAATTAGAATTCTTCATTTTTTGCAGCATTATCGATAAAAAAAATCAAAACCGTTGGTCGAGTAGAGCTGGTTAAATCGCGGACCCAAAATGGCAGACGTTTCCCTAAAATTTGCCACATTCAGTGAGTTTTTGGTGGAAAAAGTTTGTGCGACATAGAAAATGCTCGTGAAGGTACGTGCATTAAGAATAGATAATAAATACGTAAATTTCGCAAACATGTTAACGATTTGTGCGATGTATTGCAGGAAAAAAATTTATATCCTTTTGTACCCGATTAACAAGTTTACGTAGAAAATTCTTTTTTTTCCTGCAAGTTCCTGTGTCGAGATTTGTTGTTGCTATGGCGGAAAAGTGTCTACTTCCCGAAACCGTTTTCACTTGCTGCCCCGAGCTGCCCCATTTCAAGAGAAGTAGTTTTTTAAAAATAATCGCCATTTTGGGTCCGCCATTTTGAATTTTGGATTGCTGACTCCATCTTCGAAACCAGCGACCCTAAAGACCCCTTAATACTCATTTTCAAGTAAATGCATGGCAAATTTTAGGGAATATCTGCTATTTATAATTTTGAATTCTTGCTTTCATTGTCGGAATCAGCCTCCCCAAAAATCCCTTATTACTCATTTTAAAGTAAATGCATGGAAAATTTCAGGAAAATTTCCACCATTTTCAATTTTGGATCTTTTACTCCATTTTTTAAATCAACGACCCCAAAAACCATATATGGGTTCTTAAACGAAGTGGAATATTGAGATCCTGATTTTTGGCCAGCTCTCTGGGATTTTTGAGCACTATGAGCCGTTATTGGGTTTTTGGATGGACGGGCGTAATGACTTACAGACATGCACTATCGCCATAACCTGATTTTTGGCTTAAGGTTGTCTTCAAACATGAAGATCTGTTTAAAAGCCGTAAATGTGGAATTTCGGGAAATTCTCATACTTTCTAAATCATAAATTTTGAGAATGTAAACAATGACTTAAATATGAATTATAAATTCGAAAATATAATAATTGTCCAGCTTATTTCATATCAGTGGTGCTAATTTCTAAACCAATATTTTGAAACAAAAAGATGATCACCCGAAGAACTCATTCCGGTCGATTGTTACAGAACAGAGTGGAGTGATAGAGGGAATTTTGTGATTAGTTATCAGTTGTTTTTGCCAAGAGATAACTCGTCATATTTTCTGCTGAGTAAGTAAATTTCTGGTCCGAAAGTCGCTAAGTTTCAGAAGTCCCTCTGTGGTAAAAAAAAATGCTTACGACAATATACTTCTAGGTACTTTTGATATGATTCATTGAGACCAAATTATTTGTCTGGCTGCTTGTTATTCAGTACTTTTCTATTCATCTATAGATGCCAATAAATAATTATTGTTATTTATATCTTCATTATTATTATTATTATTATCTTCATTTGCAGAGCAATTTATAATGTAACAACGTATTCTTATGTAGATTACCCGCAATCCTAGGTACACTCAACGTCTCAAATATTTGGAGAAAAAGTAAGTTATGCAGAGAAATATATCTAGGGGAATGTAGACAGGGTTGGGACACTTCTGGACTTTCCTCTGTAGCTTTTGAATAAATTTGAAATTGGTCGTAATTTCTGTCTTATATGGAAGAAGAGTCGATAACAAGAAAGATTTTCTTTGGACATGGCAACGCGCACTAATAAGAAAAAGTTATTCACAAAATGAAAAAAAAATGTAGGTAGGGTTGGGACTTCTATTCAGGGTTGGGACACTTGCAAAAATCTTCGGAATTTGTGCCAAAATAGTTTTTTTAGCAAATATGGGATTATATTGTTTATTTATTCAATAATACAGACTTTTGACGTAGAACATCAGTGAGATTATATTGTCACACGAATTTTAATTTTTAATTGTTATTTTCCTTTCATGTTATATTATGATTATTTTATTTTCGTTTCTTTTTAGGATATCGTTATTCTACTAAATTTATTTTTGTTTTTTTGAGACAATTTAATGACACTTTACTCCAGAGACAAACAAGTTGGAATTCCAACTTTACCCTCTGGAAACTTATTAGGGGCATCTACTAGTTTTTACATCTTCATGTTTTTTCTCCGAGTTTCAAGGCAATCACAACTAACTAGACCAAAATTCACAAGGTATCCACGAATAAACGACAACACAGCACTTTGACCAAGCAACCTCTGACTCGAGCGATGCACGAAAAAGTTAAAGGTTACCAAAAGGTGTTTAATTATGCTATGACACAGCTGGCGCGAAGTGTTTTTTTCAAAATATAGGAGTGTCCTAACCCTGACAGAGTCCCAACCCTGACGACTTTCCCCTAAATATTTTTAACCTAATTTCACATTAACAATAGAGGACACCGACTGAATATTTGGGAAAAGCCTCATAGTAAAATAGTCTCATTACGGCATATTATTAGCATTATCTAAAGCATCCAAAAACCAAACCTTGACGAAAATGCTTCCTCCATCCATTTTGTTTGGGATCCTCTTTCATAAGAAGTATGGCTAGTTTTATCGTGAACGTTTTCTCGCCTTTTTGCTTCATTTGGGCGGAGGGGGTGCAGATTTTATTCGAACGGATTGGATTTTACAAGGAGGTATTTTTTCAACAGAGAACAATCATTTTTACAGGCTCATGGCACTTTTGAAAATTGGGATTTTCGGACTATTCTATTATGCAGTCATGAAGATTTCTGACCTATATTGTGCTACAAATTTTCTATTTCATACGGAGAAAAATATCACAAATACAAAATATAATGAACTTAGGTGAAATAATTGTTGAGGAGGTTCAAACTGTCTTAGTCACATCTATCATAATAGTATTGGGCATTTTTGTAACGGTTCCCAATATGGGAAATAAAACATTCAATGCGAGACCTGATGACCATCTAGCGATCTAACCAACTCGGCTGCCTATGGGATACACGTATCATTGTTTACATGCGTGTTGTACTCAAGTAACGCGATAATAATTAATTCCGTGTCAGATTAATCAGTTTGAAGTACATAAGAAGTTTATTGAGTGTATATAAAATCTTGAAAATGGGATTCTCCTGCAACCATAGAAAGGGGAACGATATTCGCAAAGGTAATGTGTGCTGTGTTGTCAATCGTGACTGAAGAAAAATATCAACACTAATTTGAGTTTATATATAGTACCAAAATTTGGCAGTGGTACTGTTACAGTGAAAAATCTTGTTAGAGAAAGCATTGTTGTTGATAAACGTTCCGAATGGTTAAAACGATTCAAGATTCAAGATACTGATCAACAAATACTAGTTTGCTCTCGTTGATAATTATGTATTTCCTAGTTTGTTTTTTATACAATTATTATGTTATTATTAAATGGAATTATTATTATGATCCTGTTATAAAATCTATGGATCGTGCCAGCTTTGCAAGTGTAGTCCATCACAATGACAGACACTTGTTTATTGATCTCACTGTTGTTATTATTATCGCGAATTATTGCTCTTTCACCTTCGGTCATGTTTCTAAAGATGGCGTTGCAACAGCATACTCACACAATGTTTTTAGAGAGAGTAGCAAAATTTTTTATCACATTTAAATTATTTTACTTGAATAAACGTGATAAGACTAATGCTAACCATATGCATGCCGAATCCCATAGGCAGCCATGTTTGTTTTGATACAGCAGCGCCTCTTTGCCTGCGGTGGATGTTTTCTCATCAATGAGAAACCTGTAACAGGGTTACCTTACCTCTAGTATATATGCTAAAATCTTGTACAGGTAATTTTTTACCATGCTTTTTGTTTTTTGGTCATATAAGTTTTAACGATTTCATAAATCTGAGCTGCAATTTTCGTGATCTCATAATGGCGTAGTTCAGTGTGATATGTGAATTTGACAATTATTCTGATGAAAATCTGACTTTTGAAATTGCACGAAAAAATGAATTTACCTTATTTAAAAAAGTTTCTCAATGTTCTGCACAAGTTAGATAGTATATGGACGTTTGTTCTATGACAATGCCTGAAATGCTCATAATCTTTATGAAACAGCGTATATAAAAAATTGGACTTTGAAGTGGCAGTGATGTCAGTTAAAACTGTAATTATTCATTCCACAAAAACTTTTTTTTCCGTTGATCAAATAACAATAATAATTTTGGTTTGATTATCTTAGTGAATAATACAAACCACAACGTTCAAACTTTGGGATTTCCTTCTTCATCGGAGTTTTTTACGTCTTATCGACAGTTAGTAGCAACTGATTACCAAGCAGTATATGAATCATGGTCAATATGACAATTCTTCAGTTCAACATTCGACCACAGTCAGTCGACATATCCAAAATGAAATTATATGTTCTTCTGGCCATCGTTTCCGCAATTTTTTCTCTAGGTAAGTGATAATCGAAAACATGTCCTGAAATACCGAAATTTTTCTTGTCTTCTGAATTTCATTATTAGATGTATCAATTCTTTTGCAATATGTTTGATTTTACTCCAGATTTTTCTTCTATCACAAAAATAGCTTTTATGATTCAGTAAACTTTTGGTTGGATGTTGTATTTCACAAGAAATTTCTGTTTACTTAACAATAGAGGAAATTTAGGATAATGAGTACAGTTACCCAGAAATCCTCTCAAATTTTGATTTCAGTTTGATAATTATATTTTTTAATGATATTATACTTGCAGTATAAATAGCGAATAAGAAATGTTTCCTCCAAATGTGGCTAAATATCAATGCGACGCTGGGAAAAAAGTGTCGCAAATCATTATCATTAATTAAGTCGTATAGAGCAAATTTAAAAATAGCCAAATGAAAAAATCCTTCAATTTCATACAATTATCGAAACAATGGAACACTGGAATCCCGGACATAGGCAGGTTTCAGGCTTGGTTATCAACGGTCCACTTAAACAGTGAGGGTTATAAACTATTTCTACGTGATTTTTGTCCGTTCTTGCAATGGCGGAATTGCCCGCTTGGCTACTACCCGCCTTCGACATACGGCATTGGCCACGAGCGACATTTTTAGAAGGACTGTCAACCGTATGATTATGTTTGGGATTCCAGTACATTTCCAGAATTGCGATGATTCATCTCAATGAATAGAAAAAATCATAGAATGAAGGTGATTTTTAACTAAACATCAGATACTTTGAAGAATATTTTGTTTTTACAGGTGCCTGTTTAAAGTGTTACCAATGTACTCATGGTGAACATATCTCATTGAAAAGTTTTGGTCAGCTTCCAGAATGTTTTTTCAATGATAGCGATCATGTTTGTGAGGCTGTTGATCATTGTTCCACTGTGATCTTTGATAGTAAGTAAAATCCTTGTTACACATGCTAAATTTATTCATATAATTTTAAATTTAATATTCATAAAACTTCAATTTTTCTCAAATAATAAAAATACAACGTCAATCCATATTCTATATGAATGGAATATACGTTTGAATGTCTTTTTTCATGATTCCTACAAATGCTCATGATTTTTATGAAATAAGTTAAACTTTGTGGTTTTTTTTTACCAGGAAGTTTATTCAGGAATAAGTTTTATCTATCTGAATACTACACATTTTCAATGTTGTTGGGCTTTCTTTTAAGAAAAATTTACAAGGATGTTTTCTTGAGACAATATGGGGATCAGGAGGAAATTTCGCTAATTTTTCTTCCGAAGCAGAATGAAAAATTTCGAATACACATTTTTCCAGTGCACGTATTCATTACATCTCTTAGCTATTTTGTTATTCTGAGTTCTACTTTTTAGAAAAACTCTAATCAAATTTTGAAAAAGTGGACAATAAGTTGAAAGTATTCCATTAGAGTCCATTTTTGTAATAAGTCAATGAATGTTTAAAATTCTCCAGTTTTTCAGTAGGTTTTTGAATAATTTACGAACACACTGAAACAGACAATTTTTCGTAATATGTCTTCAGAAAATAAGAAAAAAAAACACTTTGCTTCATGAAAATCTTGAGCATTTTAGCGAATGTCAGCAAACAGCAGTCCTCATCATACTTCACCTTAATGTCTCTTGTTGAAACCATTCGAGACATTTACTTTATACCAAGAACAAATTGAAATTAGCCGTTTCTTTTTCAGGCAATGCTGAGAAGCTGACTGTCATGTACGATTGTGACAGGGACATGAATGAATTCAAACAAAAAACTCACATGGAAACACCATTAAATTGTTATTCTGATTTTTGCAATCAACTACCAAAAAATGTAAAAACTGGAACTGTGCCCATAATTGTGCCCATAAGTTCTACTGACTTCAAAATTAATGGTGCTCCGTCTGCTATAAGTACGTCACTTTCGTTCTTTGTGTTAGTGATATTTTTCGTCTTATAGAATATAAAATGTGTATATTATTAAAAGCAACATATCTTCATGACTGAACTGTCATAAATCGGCTTATTGAGAAAATGATCAAACTGTGAATTTTCTATTTATTAGAATTGGGTGGAATGTATAGTTTATAATCTTCATACATCAAATATTTGAAGACGAAGAGACATAGTTACTGAGATGTATATGTATATTCGCCTACCAGCTTATATCATTTTTATACATTTTATGGTACAAATCTCCTAAACAGTATTAAAATAAACCGAGTTTGTGATTCAAATTTCTGTGTAATGCCTTTAAATTATATTTCAAGTTGAATCAGTTTCCTCATTACTCAATTTCAATTCCGAATGCATCGTTTACTCAGAATTTTATTTACACAGAGGATGTTTTGACGGGTTATCGCTTGGTAAAAGCGACTGATTAACAATCACGAAATATGCTCTCATAATGTTGATAAATTGAGGTCCCCATCACATGCCTTATTTAGTGTCATGATCTTTATTTCAGAAAATGATAGTTTTTCATAATTTTTTCCATAGGATTTAGACTTACAAAAATGAAAATTATTATCATTCTTAACAATGTATCCCTGAATGAATTCAAATTTATAAAATAAAGATATACTTCCATCCTGGTGCAACTTTATTCGACAAAGTCTTTTGCTGTCTTCTCACAGACCTCAATACCTCAGTTTCGATTATTCTATTCTATTCAGAAATACCAAATTACAATTTTTGTTCTTATATGTATTAACTGCATAATTAATATTTTGATCTCTGGTCGACTGCAAATAAACCAACTTGTGATAAAAAAGCACGCGCTTTGCCCGCAAGTTTGAGCGCGCCTTGTGCGCGCGTCTTTCAGATCTCGCGCTTCGCGCTCGATGGTAATCTCACCTCACGCTCCGCGCTTGGCCTTTGTACTTCCCTACAATGATATGTAAAGCTTTTGGAACTTAAAATCAAAATGTCCACAACTTTATTTAGATGAGTGTGAATTCTCTTTTGTTAAAGCTTCTCCGGCTTTAACGAATACATTATCATCGCGTGTCTCATGCTGCGCACTCGATCAAAGTTTGTCTAAAACGATGGAGAAGTTTTGTTGCCTAATTTTTTTCACATGATGTGTAGTTTTTATCGAAATTAAATTTTTTAATTTTTAATTTGATATAACGATTGAAACAGAAACTACGCGTCCAATGGAAAATTATAACAAATTTACAGATGTTTTCCGGGTGAACGTTTTCCTCTATCAATCTTCTGTGTAAGCATTAGTCATTTTTAAAAAAATTTTATTATTTCATTCTTAGTGTTATCTTCCCTGATCGAAATGAAAAATACGTATCCTGTCAAAGAATTTGATAACGCATATAGAGATATTTTCCTGGTAAAGTGCTTGCGTCTATTTGACTTTTCCTAATCTTATGTCAATTGTCCGAAAAATCATTTTTTTCTTTTTTTATATGCTTTCTTATAAATGAAGAAAAAACTAACGTACCCCACATAGTTTAACCAAAAAAGGGATCTTTCTATTGTTCATTATTTTTTGTGCGACTAAAATTTTAATTTTGAATTTTTTGAAAAAACTCGAAAAGTTGTAAAGATCATCTTACAGGCTTTCCAAAAAGAAACATTTTTATTTCATACTTTTTGCTCATATCTTTCGTTGTTTAGCTAAAAATTCTCATTTTTGTTTATATTTTTGAATTTTGAAAATGCCATAACTCTGACAATTTCGTTCTCATAAAAAAAATCATGGGAAGAAATTGTTCGAATTATTACTTACTATAGGAAGATGTACTTACAATCATCGGGTCTTGAAAAAAATGATCTCAAAAATTTTCAAAATGCTCCGCCTCTTTTATTTTTGATCCAAAATAGCTGGCTAACGAACTTGACCTTCAGTTTCTGACACTGAAAAAGTTTACCAAAGGCCAATCAAATCGATTAGTTTTTTCGAAAGTTATCGTGCTCACAGACAGACAGACAGACAGACAGACAT
>WSXT02067266.1:0-12434 GCA_011762715.2 Neuroterus valhalla | reverse complement strand
GTGGAGCGAGGAGAGCGCCCCTCTCCAAACCCCCCGCACCGTCTCGTCCACGAGCTCACTTCGGAGAATTGCGACGTCCGGGTGAATTCCGATTGGGGTTTCAGTGTATTTCACTTTAGATAATTAAACTTTTCTGTTAGAAATATCTTTTTTTCAACTAGAAATGTAGCTATTCCATTTTTGGTTCAAAATTTATATTTTTGATTGAAAAATAATTCTTTCTCATCGGAAATCCATTTTGTTGGTGGAAAATTCTTGTATTTTATTTGAAATTCGGACTTTCGTTGGTAATCAACTTTTTTTTCAAGCAGCTAGTTTATTTCAAGTTGAACTAGGGTTGTAAAGTTTCATGAAACTTTTACCAAATAAAAACTTTCATGAAACTTTGGAAACGTTTCAAAGTTTCCAAAGTTTCAAACATTGGGGCGGAAAAATTCAAAATTCGAAAAAATACTATCAAGTAATAAATATAAACATTCAACTGCATGATTTGTGTTTCAAATCCAATTACTTCAACTAATTAAAAAAAATTAATCACCTGTTATTTGTTAGAAACATGAAATTAAAAAATATTTTATTTAAAAAATTAAATGACCTAACCTCAACCTGACATGAGTGCGCAAGTGCAGACGTGTGTTTGTGAAACTTTCAAACCTTTCAAACGTTTCAGAAACAAACCTAAGTTGAACTACTTTGTAAAACATCAATTTTTGGGGTAAAAGATTCGACATTTAAGTTGAAAATTCAACTATTTGTTTGTTGAATATTCGTTACTTCTTGCTTAGAATATCGTTAATTTGATAGAAAATTGAACTATTTTGGCAGCAAATTGAACTTTGTGATGCCAATAAACCTATTTATCGTGAATTTGAATTATTTGGCAGAGAATTTAGTTTCTCCGCTTGAAAATAATATCCTTAGGTGGAAAATTCGAATATTTTGTAGATACTTATTTGTTTAACTACGAAAGTGGACAAGTTTGTCGAAAATTATTGTATTTTGTAAAAATTATTTTTTATAGAAGATTGTCCTTTTAAGTTGAAAATTTAATTACTTGGTTGAAGAATATTCATATGTTTAACCTGAAAACTGAACAGTTGATAGAACAATAAAACATTCTATCAGAAAGTAACTTTTTTATTGGAATTCATACTTTTGGTTAAAAATTCAACTATTTTGATCAAATAATAAACTATCTGTGGCGTGGTATAAAAAAATCGACCTTCTGCCCTAAAAATCGATTTGCAGGTTTTTGATGATTCTGAAAGAGGAGGAAATTCTCTATCAGATATATTGAAAACCCGCAAATCGATTGCCTGGGCTGTTAGGTCGATTTCTCTATACCACACTCTATACATATCTTCTCGGTAGAAAATTAATTACTTTTGTTGCACTGATCAATCGAAATTTTAATTTTATTTCTATTTTATTTTTTCATTCCGATATTCTGAATTTTTTTTATATCTTTGGTTGAAAATGCAACTGTTTTGTAGAAAATTCCTAATTGATTTGGTTTATTTCTTGGTTTTACACCTGAAAATGTAACTATTCTATTATTGGTTAAAATTATATCATTATTAGGTTCAAAATTCATGTATTTGAAGCAAATTCTTATTTTTGTTGGAAATTCGTGATGAAAATTCATCTTTTTGGTAAAGGATTCCACTATTCTTTTGAAAATTGATCCTCTTGGTTTAATTTCGCTATATGACAGAAAATTCGTTTTTCTGGATTTTTTTCAACTTTTTAGTTGAAAGTTCATCTTTTCCAGCTTGAAATTCAACTTCAATCTGAATCTTTCGACTTTTCAGCTTTAAACTGAACTCTTCCGTTGTGAATTCTATTTTTTGGGTAGAAAATTAATCTTCTTTGTCGAAAATTCATCTCTCTTGTTAAGGATTCAACTATTATTCTTCTTATGAATTTAACTGGTTGGAAATAGTTTTTTCTTGCTTATATCTATTCTATGCCAGGTTGAAAACTATGTTTTTTATTGAAAAATCGGAACAATCGTGTTACAATCATCTTTTTTCGTCAGGAAATATATTTTTGGTTAGAAGTTCTACTATTTTGTGCAAGTCTTCTTTTTTTGGTTGAAAATTCAACTGAATTGTTGAAAATTTATCTTTTTGGATTGTAAATGCATCTTTTATAGCAGAAATATCATCCATCTCGATTGGAAATTTGTATTTCTTTACTGGGAATCCAATTCTTTACTTACAAATCAAGTGCCTTCGAAAAATGTCTTTGTCTTGACAATTTATCTGTTTGGTTAAAAGTTCAAGTATCTCGTTAAAGATTGGTCTGTTTCGCTATAAAGATTTACTGCTTTATTGTGAATGACACATTTTAGTTACAAATTAATTTTTCGGTAAAAAATTCGTCTCTTCGTGTTGAAAATTATCTCTTTTGGAATGTTGGACTATGGAGTCTGATATTTTAATATTTACGATAAGTCTTCACTCATTTCAAAAGGCCACATTGCTTTTAGTGGGGAGAGGGAGGACGAAAACAATTGCTCAAAATTGGTAGCGTAGTTTATGGACGGCTTCTTATTGTTCGTCCTCTTCGAATAAAGCATATTTGGATTATCCTGAATAATTCATTTAATTAATATTTTTCTTGCAATCGAGATGATTTCAGAGAGAACTTATTATTATAAGTTTGTAGTAAAAAGACCTACGGTAAGTGTATATTGGAATTGAAGTGTAGGCACTAGTGGCATGATGACATCGATGCGTCTTTTGAGTGCATTGTTTTGCGTTTGCGCGGCAATCAGGAGTCCATGGTCTTCTCTGAAGACGTCTAAGTTGATCGTAGAGAAAAATTTCAAAGTCCCTTCAACAAAATGTCAACAAAATTGAAATCCATTCTGATCAGTAAATGAGGAAGAAGTGGAAATAAGATCTTTTTTTCATTCAAAAATATTGAAATTACAAACCGGAAAGTCAAAGGCTTCTCGTATTTCACAACACCAAGTGTTGGTCCAGTCATTCCAGCTTTGTTGAATGTCTCCACCTATAGACAAAATTAATAATTAAATTTCAATCATTTAGCTAGAGACTGATAATTCAATTCAGGAGGGGGACTGTTTTTTTCAGAGACAAACTCACCTGCCTCTTCACCAACACGTGCTCGTTTCCTTTACCATGACGTATCTGAAGTCTCTTCAACTCCATCAATTGGAAAAATATTTTCCTCTCGAGATAATATCGTCTAAGACTGACCTGAACGTCCCTCGTTACAGTTTCCATGTTGACTGATTGCTGTTTTTGGGTATTAGGACAAGATTTAATATTTCGTCTAGGAATCCTCGAAACTCTGGGACTTGGTTCTATTCCACTATCTCTTCCTCCACTGTCTCTTCTTTGTTTTAATCGAACTCTTTCTTTTCTTCCTTCGAGGGGACTTTCTGATCTCGTCAATCGCACTTGAGGTTTTTTTTTAACCTTGAAAAGAAATTGAAACAATTTATTTTGAATAACTTTATGAGAAGATGTTGTTGTCGCCGCTATTTCAGACATCTTAAAGACGCTTTGCAGACCCTCTAAGGAGGGCCTCCAACGCCTCCCACAAGGTTCTATAGATACTGCCACGAGTGCTCTCGGAGCTTTGTACGAGGCCCCAGAGCTTTTCACAAGGACTTTAATAGCCCCTACAAGGATCTCCAGAACCTTCTACGAGGGTCTTCTATTACAATGACCCTCCTACAAATGCCCTCAGAGTCTTTGACACGGCCTTTGCATAGCCTTCTTCAAGGGTCTTCAGTACCTCTCACAAGGGTTTCTGCAAAGCCATCTACGAGAGCCAACAGAGTCTTTTACCATAATCTCCACAGCCTCCTACGAGGGACTCTAGCGCCTCGCTCAAGGTGCAAAGCCTGCCACGAGTTCCTCCAGACCTTCCTTAATGGTCTAGATTCACCTGCAAGGGCCTCAAGAACCTCGTACAAGGCCTTCCAGAGCCTCCTACGAGGGCCCCCTACAAGAATATCTGCAAAGTCTTTTTCGGGGTCTATCTGTTTCTTCTAATAGGATCTCCATAGCCTTATTCGAAGGCCTCTAGCACCTGGCATGAGGGTATTGCGAGGCCTGCTGTGAGGCCCTACAGACCTTCCATAATGGTCTAGAGCCAAGCCAGGGCCTCAAGAACCCCGTACAAGGCCTTCCAGAGCCTCCTAAGAGGGCCTCCTACAAGAATATCTGCAAAGTCTTTTTCGGAGTCTATCTGATTCTTCTATTTGGATCTCCATAGCCTTATTCGAAGGCCTCTAGCACCTTGCATGAGGGTATTGTGCAAGGCCTGCTGTGAGACCCTCCAGACCTTCCATAATGGTCTAGAGCCAAGCAAGGGCCTCAAGAACCTCTTACAAGGCCTTCCAGAGCCTCCTACGAGGACCTCCTACAAGAATATCTGCAAAGTCTTTTTCGGGGTCTATCTGTTTCTCCTATGAGGATCTCCATTGCCTTATTCGAAGGCCTCTAGCACCTTGCATGAGGGTATTTGCGAGGCCTGCTGTGAGGCCCTACAGACCTTCCATAATGGTCTAGAGCCAAGCAAGGGCCTCAAGAACCCCGTACAAGGCCTTCCAGAGCCTCCTAAGAGGGCCTCCTACAAGAATATCTGCAAAGTCTTTTTCGGAGTCTATCTGATTCTTCTATTTGGATCTCCATAGCCTTATTCGAAGGCCTCTAGCACCTTGCATGAGGGTATTGTGCAAGGCCTGCTGTGAGACCCTCCAGACCTTCCATAATGGTCTAGAGCCAAGCAAGGGCCTCAAGAACCTCTTACAAGGCCTTCCAGAGCCTCCTACGAGGACCTCCTACAAGAATATCTGCAAAGTCTTTTTCGGGGTCTATCTGTTTCTCCTATGAGGATCTCCATTGCCTTATTCGAAGGCCTCTAGCACCTTGCATGAGGGTATTTGCGAGGCCTGCTGTGAGGCCCTACAGACCTTCCATAATGGTCTAGAGCCAGGCAAGGGCCTTGAGAACCTCTTACAAGGCCTTCCAGAGCTTCCTACGAGGACCCCCTACAAGAATATCTGCAAAGTCTTTTTCGGGGTTCATCTGTTTCTTCTATGAGGATTTCCATAGCCTTATTCGAAGGCCTCTAGCACCTTGCATGAGGGTATTGTACTAGTCCTGCCGTGAGCCCCCCCCCCACCCCCCTTCAGACCTTCCATAATGCTCTAGAGCCAAGCAAGGGCCTCAAGAACCTCGTACAAATCCTTCCAGAGCCTCCTAAGAGGGCCTCCTACAAGAATATCTGCAGTCTTTTTCGGGGTTCATCTTTTTCATCTATAAGGATCTCCATAGCCTTATTTGAAGGCCTCTAGCACCTTGCATGAGGGTATTGTGCGAGGCCCTCCAGACCTTCTATAATGGTCTAGAGTCAAGCAAGGGCCCCAAGAACCTCTTGCAAGGCCTTCCAGAGCCTTCTACGAGGGCCCCCTACAAGAATATCTGCGAGGTCTTTTTCGGGGTCTATCTGTTTCTTCTATTTGGATCTCCATAGCCTTATTCGAAGGCCTCTAGCACCTTGCATGAGGGTATTGTGCAAGGCTTGCCGCGAGGCCCTCCAGACCTTCCATAATGGTCTAGAGCCAAGCAAGGGCCTTAAGGACCTTTTATGAGGCCTTCCAGAGCCTCCTACGAGGGCCTCTAGCGCCTTGCAAAAGGTTTGAGGCCTGCCACACGGCCCTTCAGACCTTTCATAATGGTCCAGAACTATCTGCAAGGACCTCAAGAACCTCCTTAGAAGGTCTCTAGCGCCTCGCACAAGGATATCTGTAAAGTCTTCCTCGAGGTCTACCTGTTTTTTCTACACGCATTTTCAGAGCCTCCTACGAGGGCCTCTAGCACCTTGCATGAGGGTATTTGTGAGGCCTGCTGTGAGGCCCTACAGACCTTCCATAATGGTCTACAGTCAAGCAAGGGCCTCAAGAACCTTTTGCAAGGCCTTCCAGAGCCTCCTATGAGGGCCCCCTACAAGAATATCTGCGAGGTCTTTTTCGGGGTCTATCTGTTCCTTATATTTGCATCTCCATAGCCTTATTCGAAGGCCTCTAGCACCTTGCATGAGGGTATTGTGCAAGGCTTGCCGCGAGGCCCTCCAGACCTTCCATAATGGTCTAGAGCCAAGCAAGGGCCTTAAGGACCTTTTATGAGGCCTTCCAGAGCCTCCTACGAGGGCCTCTAGCGCCTTGCAAAAGGTTTGAGGCCTGCCGCACGGCCCTTCAGACCTTTCATAATGGTCCAGAACCATCTGCAAGGACCTCAAGAACCTCCTTAGAAGGTCTCTAGCGCCTCGCACAAGGATATCTGTAAAGTCTCCCTCGAGGTCTACCTGTTCATCTAAAGATGAACAAGGAACAAGCAACAAGCTTGGGAAATGGATAAAGAACAAGGATCAGAAAGAAACAGGCAACAAAATGAAAACAAAACAAACCATGAAGGTGAACAAGGATGAAACAATGAGGATGAACAAGGAACAAGCATGAAGAAGAAATACACAACAAGGAAAACTAAGGAACAAACAACAAGACTAAACTAGGAATAGAGAACAATGTGAAGCAGGGGAAAAACAAGCATTAAGGAGTAGTAAGAAATTAGGATGAACCAGGAATAAACAAGAAACGAATAATAAACATGAAAAGGGAATAAACAAAAAGGGTTGACAAGAAATACCAAGGAATAAACAGCAAGGTTGGAAAAGAAACAAACTAAAAGGTCGGAAAATCAATGAAAGGCAAGGATAAAAAAGTATGAAAAGGACCAAACAACAAAGGTCGAACAAAGATGAACAAGGAACGAATAACAAGCATGAAAAGGGAAAAACAGCAAGGATGGAAAGGAACAAAATAAAAGGGCAGGTAATAATAATAATAATAATAATAATAATTAATCTTCAAAAAATCAATGAAAGACATGGATAAAAAAGTATGAAAAGGACAAAGTCGAACAAGGATGAATAAGAAACAAACAACGAGCATGAAGAGCGAATCCACAAAAAGGATAAATAGGAAAAAATAACGATTACGAACAAGGAATGAACAATAAAGATGAACAAGTACCAAGAAAAAGTTTGGAAAAAGGATGAACAATAAGGATTAACAAGAAACAGGCAACAAGAATGAAAACGAAACGAACAATAAAGATGAACAAGATACAGGGAACAAGCATGAAGAAGAAATATACAACAAGGACCAATAAGGAACAAATAACAAGAACAACTAAGAAACAAACAACAGGTCAAAGAAGCAATAAAATACTAGGTGAAACAGGAGAAAAAACAAGCATGAATGACCAGTCAGAAATAAGGACAAACAACGAATAAACCAAAAGGATACACTAGAAACAAATAACAAGCATGAAAAGGAATAAAAAAACAAGGGTAAACAAGGAATAAACAGCGAGAATGGAAATCGAACAAACCTAAAGGTCGAATAATCAATGAAAGATAAGGATCAGAAAGGATAAAAAGGAACAAACAACAAAAGGCGAACAAGTAGAGAGCCACAGGAATGAAGTCAGATGAAACAACAGGGATGAAAATGGAAGAAATATAAAGGATGAATGAGGAATAAGCAGGAAGGATGAAGAAGGGACAAGCAATGAGAATGAACGAGAAACGAACAACAATCGTAGAGAAGGAATAAAGACAACCATGTGCAAGGATGGAACAATAAGGATCAACAAGGGATGATTCAAAATAAACAAGGAACGTACAACTAGTATGAGCAAGGAAAAACAGCAACGATAAATAAGAAATACACAACAAGGGTAGAGATGGAATGGATAGCAAGGAACAAAGAAGGCACGAACAACAAGAAAGGACCAGAAATGAACAACAAGCACAAAGAAGAAATAAACAATAAGGAAAAACAACGAGGATGAACAAAAGAACTGCAACAAACGTTAAAAAGGAATATACAGCAAGGATAGAGGAGAAATAAGTAACAACAGGGATGGGCAAGGAATGAACAAAAAGGATTAACAAGAAACAGAAAATAAGTTCGGAAAGGAATATACAATAAGGATGAAAAAGAAACAAAAAAAAGGAATGAGCGATAAGGATCAACAAGGAGCAAACAATAAGGATGAACAAAGAACAAGCAACAAGGATAGACAAGAAGAAGCAAGAAACATCAAGAAATAACAGGGAATAAACAGCAAGGATGAAAGAGGAACAAACAAACAGGATGGATAAGGAATGAACAGTAAGGATCAACAAGAAACAAATAATAAAGATGAACAGCTAGAAAACAATAAGGATAGCCAAGAAAAAGCAAGAAATAGCAAGAATTACAGTAAATAAATAGCAAGGATGAAAAATGAACAAACAAGAAGAACGAAAAAGGGATTTACAATAAGGGTAACAAGAAACAAACGATAAGGAAGAACAGATAACAAGCAACAAGGATAGACAAGATGAAGCAAGAGACAGCAAGAAATAAGAGGAAATAAATAGCAAGGATGAAAGAGGAACAAACAACAAGGATGAACAAGGAATGAGCAAAAAGGATCAACGAGAAACAAACGATAAGGATGAACAAGGAACAATGTACAAGGATGGACGAGAAGAATCAAGAAACAGCAAGAAACAACAGGAAATAAACAACAAGGCTGGAAAAGGGCCAAACAACAAGGATGGACAAGGAATGAACAATAAGGATCAAACAGAAATTAAAAAAAAAGGATGAGCAACTATCAAGCAACAAGTGAAGACGAAAAGAAGGAAAAAACGGCGAGAGATAACATAGAATAAATAGCAAGGATGAAAGAAGGACAAACAACAAGGATGAACAAGAAATGAGCAATAAGGATCAACAAGAAACAAAAGATAAGGATGAACAAGGAACAAGCAACAAGGATAGACAAGAATAAGCAAGAAACATCAAGAAATAACAGGGAATAAACAGCAAGGATGAAAGAGGAACAAACAACCCGGATGGACAAGGACTGAACAGTAAGGATCAATTAGAAACAAAAAATGAGGATGAACAACTAACAAGCAAGAAGTATAGACGAGAAGAAGCAAGAAACAGAAAGAAATAACAAAGAATAAATAGCAGGGATGAAAGAGGAACAAACAACAAGGATGAACAAGGAATGAACAATAAGGATCAACAAGAAACAATGTTATTTGCAAGAAATAACAGGGAATAAACAGCAAGGATGAAAGAGGAACGAACAACCAGGATGGTTGAGGAATGAACAGTAAGGATCAACAAGAACTAAACAATAAGGATGAACAGCTAAAAAGCAATGAGGAAAAATCAGAAGAAGCAAGAAACAGCAAAAAATAACAGAAGATAAATAGCAAGGATGAAAGAGGAACAAATAATAAGGATGGACAAGGAATGAACAATAAGGATCAACAAGTAACAAACAATAAGGATAAACAGCGAACAAGCAACAAGGATATACAAGAAGAAGAAGAAGAAGCAAGAAACAGCAAGAAATAACAGGAAATAAACAGCAAGGATGTAAGAGGAACAGGCTAGAAGTCTGAAGAAGGAATGCGCAACAAGGATAAACAGGGACAAATTAATGAGTATGAACAAAGAATGAATAATAAAAATGAACAAGAAACAAGCTTGGGAAGAGGATAAAAAACTATAAGGAAAAAGGAACAAGCATCAAGGATAAGCAAGGAACAAACATTAAGCATTGATGAGAAATAAGCAACAAGAATGATCAGAGAATAAATAATAAGAATAAACACGGGAAAAACATCGAAGATGAACAATGGATAAAGACCATGAATTTAGGTATTTTTGAACTCATGATAATTATTCATTAAATATGACCTGAGCATTTTAATTTAAGTCCGAAGCCTGCTCTGATACAAATATTTAGGAGTGATTGCTATAATCTTTGAAAAGGATTGTTTAAGAAAATTATATTATTTCCCACCTGATGAAGAGAATCAGTATCAGATCTCCTAGGGATCCCTAATCGCAAAGTCCCCGGAGTCTCCTCTTCACTCGTGCTAGGCAAAATCCTCATAATTCCAACCCTGTTATCATCATCCAACTCTGTATCGTTCTGTCTATCCCCCTCAATCACTTTTCTAATCTCCTCATCAATTTTCTCATCCTCCTCTTCCCACTCTGGAGTTTCAAAAACAGCTACAATAGCACTTTGGTCCTCAGAATTTCGATCCTCAGAAGTCTCATCAAAAAATGAAGTCCTCTTTTCTCCATATTTCAGAGAGGACTTTTTGGATTTGGCAGTCGAGGGCCGTGATCGTTCTGTTACCTTGGAAGACTGTGGGGAACTCGATGAACTTTCGTCTATGAATCGAAAACTCTCCGAAGCCCCGATACTGACTCGATGATTCTGATCCTTTTTAGACTTGTCTTTTTCTGATTCTACGCCTGCAAAATATCAAACGTACTATTCAAACATTTTTATCTGGATTATGAGTAGAAAGCTTCAGTGGAAATTTAATTAGGTTGTCTTATTTTATTTCTAAATATTCTCACTTTTTATTTCCGGGGTTTTAGTCTCCTTTGGAAAATCTGGTGATTCTGAATTCGAAGAAGCGTCCTCTGATTTTCCTCTCGCAGAGTCAATATCCGTTTGTTCTTTTGGAGATCTTTCTGTTGATGATTGTATATCTTCTCTAAAGGAAATGCTGTATCTTTTGGTTGGAGTCTTCGAAGAGGAATCAGCAGTTTCTTTTCCTGCATCAGTACTCCTTCTAGAATCTCTTCTTGATTCAGATTTATCGTCCCTAGAACTTTTCCTTATACTCTCTTTTCTTTCTTGTTCATCTCGATCAGATTTCGTTGACGATTGTCTAGAAAATCTTCTTGATATTGTAGAAGATCTTCTGTCAGTCTCAGAATTCATCATTGTTTCATCTTCCATACTGGATCTCTTTTTTAAGATGCTTTCTTCTTTACATTGTTCTTTGTTTGCATCTTTTGTTTCTGAATCACCAGCTTCAAGATGGACTTGGTCCTCCGATTCATGATCTTTCTTCTCTGAAGATTCGTCTGTAGTTGTATTTTCCAGACTGCTGCTCTTGTCATCTTTAGAATGTTGAGATTCAGGAGATGTTTTAGCATCTGTTTCTGAATGACTTGATTCCTCAAATCTTCTTTCAGAACTATTTTTTCTTTTATCTTGTCCATTAGCTTCCTTCTCTGACTTATCTTTCTCTAAATTGTCACTCTTTTCTGAATCTTTCTTTCCTGAATCATCTCTCCAATTAGTCCCTTTTTCCACCATTCCTTTTTGCATCTCATCGATCTCTTCCAAAATCTGATCAGTTCTGCTCTTTTCCTTTGCATCTTCTTTCAGCTTTGGAGTATCCGGGGCCTGATCTTTGTGAACCATCGCAGTGACAGTCACTCTTTCAACTGTATCTTGACTCGTACTATCATCAACATCCTTCTCGTCCCGAACTTTACCCTTCTTCTCAAGAGAAAATTTTTTGGTTTCCCTAACACTCGCTTCATCAATCTCAACAGATTTCTTCTTCCTCGTACTAGGTTCCTCCTTTGATTTAATTGATGGCTTCCTGGAACTTTTTCTAGAAGATTTGATCACCTTCGTATCTTCAAAACTCTCCTTTGGGGTCTTTGATCTTCTACCAGAAACAACTTTTTCTGATTTCTTCTCAATCGATTGCTTTTCAACTGATTGTTTCACTATCACAACTTCGAGACTATCATCACTGATGCTAGGACCATCTCCTGCATCACTTTCACGATTTTTTTCCTTTGCAGATCGACTGGAAAGATCTTTCTGGTGCTTCCTACCAGATTTGAATACTTCATCATCCGAATTTTCGGATTCGGTCCAGGATTCACTGTATTCGTGTTTGCTTTTTTTGGAATGGTTCCTGCCTTTTTTCTTCCTAGATGATGCTTCTTCCTCATCTTCGCTCTCCTTATTATTGTATCTGGCTGATTCACTCAGTGTTCTTCTTGGCTGGTCTTTTTTGGAGTGACTTTTGGAAAGTCGAAGCTCCTCTTCGCTAAAACTTCGACTATCCTGGCGGGCTAATTTTCTGAGACTTCCTTTTCTGCGACGAGTTCTTCGCTCGATCCAACGCTCCTCGTAGTAGAGGTCTGGGTCTCGGTGATGACGACTCTTTCGATTGGGACTGCTGTCGCTTTCTGAGCTAGAATTAGCGCATTCCACTCGGAGCTTAGCAGCAAAAACTGAAAAATGAGGAAGGTGTATGGAAGTGTTCGAATTTTTTAAGGAAATGAAGAAAAAAGATTGAAATTGGGCTCTTGTTTCTCATTTTATCAGTGATGGGTAAATTAGATTTTAGAAAGGACTAGGTATCGTTACCGCTATTTTACGGGAAAAAATTATTTATCATTATCGTAACTGATTCGAAACGTAACTTTTTCTGACTCACTTTTGCAAGAAATTTAGAATCGTTACTCTTTAAGTTACTTTTGTACT
>WSXT02067255.1:0-12434 GCA_011762715.2 Neuroterus valhalla | reverse complement strand
CTTGGATGATACTGCGGAATGGAATATTTGAGAGTGCTTCGGAAGTGTGTGGTACTGCAATTGTGGGAAGAAAGTCCAGTAATGCGTGGTGGAATGATAAAATACGCGTCGCAGTCAACGAGAAAAAAGAAGCGTACTCGAGAATGCTGAATATTAAAGGTCTTAGCGATAGGGAAAGGTCTAGGATCATAAATGACTATAGGGACAAAAAGAGGAAAGCAAATATACAAAAATGCAGAATGATTTTGAAGGAAATAAGAAACTATTTTGGAAATGGGTTAAGGAGACTAGAAAAGGAAATACTAGCACTGAGGTAGTCGGAATAAAGGATGCTGATGGTGAAATGGTATGGGATTCAGACGAAGTGAAAGACTGTATGCGGGATATCTTCATGAAGCTGTATGAAGGTGGAGTCGCGGAGCACGACATCAGTGACACTGAAACGGATACGTTAGACGATTCTGATGTAGGTGGCGAAAGCAGAATCGGTATCGACGACATTATTTCCGTAATCAAAAAACTTAAGGATGGTAAGGCTGCCGGTGTGGAAGGTATTACCTCTGAAACGCTTAAGTTCGGTGGCGGATACTTGTTTGTGTGGCTGTGTGAATTCATGAATATGCGTGCTGTAAATAGCGAAGTTCCGAGTGATTGGAGAAAGGCGATTATTGTCCCCATCTGCAAGGGAAAAGGTGATCCAGGCGACTGCAATAATTATAGAGCCTTCTTAGTATACTTATTAATAAAATCATGGGAGTAACAAAGGAAAGGATCTGGGAAGTTCAATGTGGGTTTGTGCTAGGGAGGTCATGTGCGGATCAGATGTTTAGCTTGAGACCGATGACCGAAAAAAACCTAAGAGCAAACAAGAAAGTTTTTTGTGCATTTATTGATCTGGAAAAAGTTTCCGACTAGGTAAATAGAATTAAACTTTGGGAGGTCTTAAAAGAATATGGAGTGACTGGGTGGCTTCTTAAAGCAATACAAGTAATATATAATGGTAGCAAAGCAAGTGTGAGAGTAAATGGACAACTAAGCTACTGGTCTGATATTAGGCAGGGCGTTAGGCAAGTATGCGTTATGTCCTCTTGGATGTTTAATATATACATGGACAACGTCTTTATCAAACTTGGATAGAATCGACAAGATCATGCACATAAGCGTTCAGTGCTGATGTAGAATTGTTCTAAGCTACAGCTGATAGATATTCAAAGTGAGGGAGAGCCAAGGGTGGCTTGATCGTTGCTCTATCTAGGAAAGTATATTCAGCACAGTGTGTCATATCAGGTTCCTTATTGGCACCGTGCAAGTCTACTGGCGCCCTCATTTTAGGGGACGCTCCCATGTTAAATCGTATGTAGCAAAAGTTAGTATCGTGGCGGCCATGGTCCTTTTCGGGCACGCTGCCATAAGAATAACTGTGAAATTCGACGGCAGCGCCAGCCCGCTCCTCCAACCGTCTGCACATAGCGAATACATTGTTTGAAAGGTAGAGTACAAGTCCTTCGAATTAATTGTGTGTGTGTTCTTTATCTCTTCCTACGGGGTGATTTGTGCATCTCCTTAGACATGTTCGGACCTAAAAGAAGCTTGCTGCTTATCGCTTCTCCAGATCTTCAGATTTTTATTGGTGGAGATTTCAACTGTAGGGTTGCTAACTGAAATCAATTAGGAATAACAATTTTCGAAAGCGATAACATGTTCTTAGCAAGTAGGAAATCTTTAGATACGAAAGGAAATTACAGAAGTAGATTGTTAACCGACTTCATAGAAAACAAGAAGTTAATTCTATGGAATGGGAGATCAGTGAGCAGCTACACTGTAAAAAATAATTGTAATTCTACCATAAGACTGTATAGAATTCCTCCCATACTTTTGGATATCCCATACAGGCATGGAGATAGTTATTTGGCTACTTAGAGTTTTTCCATACACTTGCTAAAGTTGCATACCCTTGTATGATAAAACTTCAAGTCCATAAACAGTCCTTGATGCACACGCGAAGCACGCGCAACCGAGTACAGTGCGCATGCGCTGTAAGGAACGAAGAGTCTGAGGCTCTCATGTCGTCTAGTTCAGAAGTTTTGAGACTACGGAGTGACAAGTATTAAATAATTATTTTAACTGCAGTCAGTCATCATTTTCGTGTTCAGTGCGAATCAGTGTACATTCCGACGAAAGGATATAGTGGAATAAGGTCAAGCGAAATGATCCATTCCATGATTCTTACGGTAAGTTGATTCGACATGAACCATAATAGCGTAACTGTTGCGTCTCTGTTATATTCCATGTATTGAAGCCCCATAAGAAGTGATGGAATAAGGTATTCCGGGTTTCGATCGTGTACAAACTACAAAAAATTTGTCGACGTTTCGTGAACGTTACAGTTCGCATCTTCAGGACTGGCCTAAAACTGAGGTTCTTTAGGTTGAAGGGCCTCAGGAATGCGCAAAATCTTCGAACTGCTTTTATATTCTTAAAAATCTTGAAATCATTTGCACCTTGAAAGACGTTGGAGAAACATTTTAGGAGCCTTTTCCCCTAACCCTTAACCCGACGCGTACTCTGAAAAACTATTTTGCCGTCTGTTATTAGGCGATTTCACTTATTTTAATTTTATTTTTCAGATCACTCATATATTATTTGCTCGATTCGCAGTTGAATTTTCGCAAAGATGTTGGAGAAATTTAAGCAGATGCACATAGTCATTGTATTCCCCAAAATTTGGAGGTTACAAGGATAGGTATATATATATCAAGTCTGTCGGCAAAAAAAGCGGCTAGAAGACAGATTAAGGAGGTTGTTCAAGGAGCAAATACTATTTCTACAAATTTGCGGGCCGCGTTGCCCAAACTAATATAATTGTTCGAAATTCTGCCTCTCTTTTTTTCTTGAGGAATAAAACACAATGTTTGCGCTTCTCCCTGTAAGTGCTTCGAAGATATTCTTTCTAGAAATGTTTCTGGCTTGAAAATATAATCAGTGTATTTCAACACATTGTCCTTTTTTCAGAATATATCGACAAACGCTAAAATAATGCAGATTGCAGTTGACGCAAGCCGCCCTATCCTCATTGACAAAGGTTAGTTCTCCATGCATGTTCTAAGACGTTAAGGAATTGTTTAAGATACCATTTTTAATCGTGTCGTATTTTTCTTGTCGTAATATTTAATTTCTGTTTCAGGAACTTTGCTGTTTGGTAAAGCTGCCACCAGAACATTTCCCGTTGAGGGAGAGGAGATATTGAGACCACGGAATATTCTTGAAGGTTTCTTCGAAGGATAATGTCTTATTTATTCGAATTTGTACAAGATCTTGTAGTAATTATTTTCTTTTGTTGTTCCAGCGTTTTCCAGAAAATCAATTTAACAGAATTTAACAGATTTACTGCGCTGCTCTCTATCTTCATTTTCTTTTCTTGAAGACTCTGTGGTTTTACCATTGGTTACTAAATCAAAATATTCACCAATAGCAGTTTATTTGAGTAAGGTAGATTCGTTCCAAATACAAATTAATCGCAATTTGAATACTGACTGGAAAATATACTTGTAAAAGAGACCAAGGATAAAATCAAAACCTAAGAGTGAACAAAAAAGTTTCCTGTGCATTTGTTTATCTGGAAAAGCTTTTGACAAGGTAAACCGAGGCAAACTTTGGGAGGTGCTTAGAGTATATGGAGTGACTGTGGCTTCTGAAAGCAATACAAGCAATATATAATGGTAGCAAAGCAAGAAAGAGAGTAAACGGACAACTGAGCGATTGGTTTGATATTAGGCAGGGCGTGAAGCAAACATGCGTTATGTCCTCTTGGATGTTTAATATATACATGGACGAATGTATGAGAATGGCTCTCTTTGACGAGGAAGGTGTTGATCTTGGGACAGTGAAAGTTCGTGACCTTGCGTTTGTAGATGACAAAATCGTTACGGCAGAATCAGCCGAGGATTTGCAGAGGATGTTGAGCAGACTGGATACCAGCATGAAGAGCATAGGTCTCAACATTAACGTGAAAAAAACAAAAATTATTGTGTTTGCAAGTAGGGATGCGAAAACACATTGAAATATTACCCTTAATGGAGAGAGGATATAACAAGTTGATAATTTCGCGTATCTTGGAAGTTTATCCACTTCTGACGGGAAGATAGATTCAGAGATTTGCAGACGTATGAATGAGGATAGAAAGATTACCAGCAGTGTACTTGCCATTACTAAAAGTAAAAATGTAACGAATAAAGCTAAAATTTCTATATACAATTCTGTACTAGCACCAGGGATGAAGAACGATTAATAGAGCAAGTGTATCTAGGTAGGGTGAATGGTAGTGTACCCAGAGGCAGACCAAAGAAGGAATGGATAGAATGTGTGAATGTGACCGTAAAGAGAAGTATAAAGAGCCGTAGAAACACAAGAGCTTGTATGAGAAGATGCATGGATGTGGAAGAAGCAAGAGATGTATACCAGGATAGGGATGTTTGGAGAGCAATTGTATACAAGAAAAAATGTGAAGCCTGAAACGAACAATTTTCGATACTAGTTGGCCCGTGTAAGGATATCGCTTAGTGTATTATTTCAATGGCTTCGGGAAACTTTTCGACCGGGGTGTTTGCTAGAGAGATCAGGAAGCGACCGGGAAGCAGGAACAGACTGGACTTACTTTTGCTGCGTATTGTTTTTATCAGATCTTACCTGTTATGTTGCCGAAGTAGCCTCGCGTATATTCATTCTGCTTAATAATTCAATTAAATTCTCCATTTACTAAGAATGCCGCGTTCTGAAAAAAGATTTTGATTTGAAAAATTGAGATTAAAAATGAAATCAGTTTGTTTCTGTTCGCAAAAACACGCAATGGATTCTAAGACTGATCCAATACCTTCTCCTGTCTCCTTCTCATACAAATCCCTTGCTCGAAATTTCTCATATCAATTCTACCTCCAAATCTTTCCATATCAATTCTTTATTTTTCACTCGAACTGTGGGGCTGGAACCAAATGAGTTACGTTCACCCCGAAAGGGATTTGGCCTAATGGTATAATAATAATAATAATAGGATAGGGTTTTAAAGCGCCTTCGTCCCTGTGTCTCATGATTTATTATGGAACAAATTAGCCTTGCTTGGTATCAGCATTATTCATCAGAGATTTCGAACAATTTTCAAAAGGAACAAGGGTGCAGGGATCTCAAGATCAATAACGTAATAGCTTAATAGCGAGAAAAACCAAAATTATCATCTTCAGGAAAGGAAGAAACTACTCAGTAGAAAGATTTCCTGCTGTAAATTTGGTGCCGATGAAATAGATGTGACTATTCAATACCAATACTTAGGAATCAACTTGAATTACTCTTCTTCGTTCAAACAAGCTGCGAAAAAAGCGGCGATTTCTACAAAGATTGCGGTTGTCGCGGCTCTAAAGATTGGACAATGGCACCAGGGCAGACGCGTGGTCTACATACGTCAGATTATATAAAAGCCTTATAGCTAGTACACTTTTGTATGGAGTTCAGGTTTGGGGTGCAGGCTGTCTAGAACTTCTACAAAAAGTGCAGCTAGTGTGCTTCAAAAGGTTTTTGCATCATCCGTATAATACAACAAACTATCCGGTGCGCCTGGTGACAGGAAGATTGCCAATGTTGTGCAGAGTACCAAATCTATTTTGAGAGTTCTAAGTGCGACACTTAATTGGATTGTGCCAATTTTCAGATGGATTATGCTCGGTATCGGAAGCAGTGCTTGCTCGGACTGATGGCATTAGCAATATCTAGTCCTCAAGGTGCTGAGAATAATTGGTTTCGTTATCTCAAGTGTTTCTTTGTTGAGAGAAATACATGTGTGTTGTGGACGGACGGTTCCTTAAAGCAGTTGAAGGCTAATGCGGAATCAATAAAAACAGAGTATGGATAGTATAGTCTCAATAAATAAATAATATATTCGAACCATTATTCAAGTACTGGAAAAAAAACCAGGGATAAGATTCGATGATCCGGAAATGACCGGGAATTTTTTCCAACCATTGAAACGACCAGCCTGAACACCTGAAGATTCTCTTGATTAAAAATGGAGATGGACTGATAATGTGTTGTCTTCAAAAAAGGGCAATGTATTGTTGTCTTTGACGGGTTCATCTGCCTCTAAAAAGAAGTTCTTATTCGTCATTATGGACCTCAGTCTTCCCCGCAGAAGAACAAGAGGTCAACGTACGCTCCTCTCAATCGTTGGTGACGCAGCAAGAATGTATAGAGGAGAGCTAACTAGATTCTTATAGATGCTCTTGAATAAAGGGGAACTAAACGGGAATTTACTTACACTATTGTAAGTCGTAAGACGGTAAAGGAACCCAACCTCCCAGACCTAGCTCATTATAATAGACTTTAGAGTTCAGAACTTTAGACTTGACTAGTCGAATGGAAAGAAAAAAAAAAATTTGATGTTCTCATAAATTTTCGATAAATTCTCCAAGCTTTGATAAAATTCCGGGATGTTACGAGTTTCGTTACCTTAATTTGAATGATTATTATTGTTATTATCAATATTATTAGCAATATCATCAATTATGTGCTAGCTTCACGGTTGTTCACGCTTGACCGCTTTTGTCTCCCTTCCTTCTGAGCAGCCCTTGACGGCCGGCACTGGAGGCCATCGCTCGAACAGTCAGTGTCGTACTGCGATTGCGCTCACTTGTGTGCCGTCTACCCCCAAGCTTGCGCACAATCGCGAGATGACTGCAGCGACAGATTCGAGAGTTTGTTTAGGAAAGCCATTTTTTCCTGTTTATATCTTAGCAAATTTGAGAATTATATCCGGAAAAACAGTTTTATACGTGTATTTATTGGAAAGTATAGAAATTGGTTTGAAAACCCTGATTTTTATGACCATTCATGAACAATTTTGGGATTTCGATAAAAAAGACTGTTCATTGAATGACAAATTCAATAGTTAGTTAGGCAAAGGTGGAGTTTTTGATCATTCATCAACAAATTCAAGAGTTGGATCAAGATGGACGTTCATTATGTTTATTTATTGATAAATTCAAGGGTTTGATTGTGAGAGGTGGTTTTTACATGTTTGTTCATTAACAAATCGAAAGTCTGGATCCGTAAAGGCGCTTTTTCTCGTTTATTCATAAATAAATTTAAGAGATCGGTCGGAGTAGGCAGTATTCATTGTTTATGTTTCCAAAAGTTTAAGAATTGGTTTGGGAAAACAGTTTTTGAGGTCTTTAACTAACAAATTCAAGAGTTTTGTCAGAGAAGTCCGTCTTTCCGTTTATTTATGGGCAGAAAAAAAATTAATTTGAACCAAGGTTGTTTTTCACCTTTATTTTCCAAGAAATTTAAGAGTTGGATAAGAGAATTAAGGTTTTATGCAATTTATTAGAAAATTCAAGAATTGGTTGGGAAAAGGCATTTTATCGTCTTTTTTTATTAACAAACTTTAGAGTTGATTTGGAAAAGGCCGTTTTTCATGTTTATTCATCAACAAATTTGGGAATTGGATCGGTAAAGGTTGTTGTATTTGTACATTCATTAACATATTCAAAAGTTGGATCAAGAAAGGTACTTTTTTATGTTTGTTTATCAAGAAAATCAGAAAATCGGTAAGGAAATAACCGTTTCAGATTCTGAAAAGTCTAATGACGTACATTTTGTGGCTTTGCGTACTGCGTCATCCTAAGAAAGTGACATTCTTACCAAAAAATACGAATTTTCTACAGAAGAGTAAAATTGAAAACCAAGGAATATTTTTCATTCAATAAAGAAGAAGAGTTGTTTTGAAATGTTGAATTTCCACGATAAAAAACTCATTTTATACCAAAAAGGTGTATTTTCAAACTGAAAATGTGAAAATTTAAACTTCTAACCAAGATATTTAATGTCCTTCTGAAAAAAAAGAATTTCTAGCAATTGATTTTAATTTGAACTGAAAGAAATCACTTTTGAGCCAGAAAAAACTGGAACCACAATAAATTAATTTCTAATCAAAAAGAATGACTTTTCAATAAAATAATTCAATTGTACACCAAAGGATTACATTTTCGAATTAAAAATTTGAATCTTTCGATTGGAAAATGTACATATGCAACAAAAAACAAGTTTTTGTTTAACAGAATCTAAAATGATTCAAACAAAGATGTCAATTAACTGAAAGGATGAATTTTCAATACAAACATTTTCTTCTTAGCAAAGTAGTTCCAGTTTGACAAAAACAGATGATTTTTAACTAAGCAGTTGCATTTTCAACCAAAAAGAATAATATGATGAGCATCCTGTCAAGAAAATAAGTTAAAAAAAAAATATATAAAATTCCAACCAGGAAGTTGAATTAAGCTTCTTTTTTTAATTAATTATAAAAAGATCAAATTTCTATGGATGAAATAATCTTTCAACAGAAAAATTTTCTAAATTTTTAAATTTTCAAGCAATAAAAACATTTCAACTACAAAAGAATCCAATTCTGAATCAAAACAGTTGAATTCATATAACGGAGAGAAATTTTCGAAAAATAGTTGTATCCTCAACAACACCAGATTATTCTACGATCACAAAAAAAATTCCAACTAAAAAAATGTTTCCACAACTGAAACAAAAGAGACTAAGGTTTATATTTGGACAAAATAACATCTGAATTTTGAATCTGAAACAGTTTCATTTTTTAAAAAGATCAATTTTCAACAAAATAGTTAAATCCTTAATCAAAACAGATTAAAAATTAAATACCTAAATATTTTTTCAAAGTCGCTTGTTTTAGTAGAAAATTAATGCTCTGGGTGCAAAATCCATCTTTTTGGTAAAAAATCTGACTATTTCATTTAGTGTTGAACTAATTTTTCAAAAATTACCTCCTATTTGTTCAAACATCCATAATTTTAGTTGTAAACTTTTCCCTTTTGGTAAAAATTTGACTATTCTGTTGGGAATTCCTAGTAGTTTTTTCCACTTGAACTTTAACTATTCAAAAGGAAATTCAACCTCAATTCTGGAAGAAGAATCCACTATTCGGTGGAAAATTAATATATAATAATAAATATCGACAAAATGTCATCTTTTTTGCTTGAAAAAATTTAATTGAATGGTTGAAAATTCACCAATTTGAATAAAAAATTTCTCTGCGCGAAATACATTTATTTTGTTATAGAAATACGCCTTCCTAGTTAAATTTTTACCTTTTAAGCTAAAGAAATTAATTTTCAACAAAGAAGGATTTTTTTCGACACATATATTTCGTCAAAATAGTATAATAAGGAATTAATGAAAAACTTATATCTTTTTGTCCATAAATTATTTAAATTCAGTGCAAATAAAGTTACAAATTGCTGCAAATCGCCACGAAACCATTTTCATTCGCTTATTTGCTAATAACCAATTCAAAAATTTTTTAAACATTTGCATTGCTATTGGAAATCTTATTTGAATAAATGCCACAAGTTTTCTAAGAATTCAAAAATATAACCAAGCATCTCTCTAGAACCGGTGACTTCAAAAGTAAAGAAATTTTTTTTTTCATTTTTGTTATTGAATATATTTTTTTTCTATTAAACAATTGAAATATAAAAAAATCAAAAATAATAATTACCAAGATGCTGTTTTGTGAAAATTAATCCAATTGATGCAAAAGAATTAATTCCTCTTTCCAACAGAAAGGACAATAAATATCTTAATCATAACTTTTTTGTGTGATTCTTCTATTTTAGACACTGAGTGTTATTTGTTTAAACATAATTATTTAACGAATGTACAATATTGTCATTTTCCAGTAAAAGCAATTCGTTTTTTTCAATCAGCTTTAGACATTTTCAAATATCTCTTGATATGGTACTTTGTTATAAAAAAAATCATTTCGATTTGTTTGAACAAATAAAATAAACGACTTTATTTTATTTTCATTTTCAACGTATAGATTTCGTTTTTGCGGAAAAAGGAATGTTTAATGTTTTGCTAGAAGCTCTCTATAGTTATTTCTTTTATTATATTGAAGAATAAGTGATTGTTGTAAAAAATTTAATAAACACATCCATAATTTGGTCATGTTTTAGTGGATAAATAAATAAATATAAATATGTATAAAGAATAGGACTTGATTGTTATATTTTGATGTAAGACAACAATGAATAATTTTCAAACAAATTTATGAACCAATTACTCTAGGGCCGATTTCAATGGAAACACCATTTTGTTTTTTTATGAAACGCCTTTTCATTTGGAACAACACGAACAAACTAAGAATTTTACTGAATATATTTTTGATTTTTTCGACTGATTTTGATAGATAATCAAAAGAAATAATAAGCATGTCCTGCCAGATAATACAGAATCATAATATAGAAACTTTGTTCAGGAACTTTAGTCGATTTCATAGAAGTCAATATGGTGTTCCCATTAAAAAACGGCCTGAGAGTAATTTGTTTATTACATTTAATAAAAATTATCAATTGTTGTCTAACAGTAAGATATCACGGTAAAAGACCATGGGTTATACACATTTAATCTGGGTTGTCCAACGCAAGGCTAGCGCGCTTCTCTTTTCTTCCCCTTCTCGGAGCGCTTCTTCGAGAATTCTCATCTCGTTTTCCCTTTCCACATCGCGCTCACTGCATGAACGCATTCGAGGTGGTAAGAGAGGGGATTGACGAATCACAGTTATTGACACCGTTGCTCACGCGTTGGACACCTCTGCATTAAATTGATTGTTTTGTAGATACTGAATTTATCTACTAAAACATTGCCAAATCAAGCATTTGTTCAATATCTATTTGAACAACAATTACTTTTCCGTGTCTTTTCTGATAAACATATGTTTAAAGTCGTATATGTAGTAATCACTATAGTTTTCTGCCACTTGCGAGAAAGATCACTCCATTTTTCGGACGGATTTTTTGAACCAACGTTTTCCAAACGTTTACAAAACGTTTGGAATACGGTCGTGTTTTCGATTGTCCAAAATTTTACTTTTCAAACTTTTCTCAAACTTCTTTTGAACGTTTACCAAATTTCTATTAAACGTTTTCTAAACGTTTTGAAAACGTTTGTGAAACGTTTTTCAAAAGTTTTTTTGACTACAGTCTCAAAAATCAGCGGAAATATCCAACGTTGTCAAAACAATTTCAAAACGTTTTTCTTACCAGAAATTCCAAACGTTTTTTTTTTGCTAGAATACTTTTTAATAACGTTTGCAAGACGTTTGTGTGTTATTCTGGAAGTCGAGGTGTGTTTATAATGTACAAAATTATTTTTCGAATCCTTTCTTTTTCTAATTTCTCGACTGTTATTTAAACTGTAGAGAAGATTGCTTAGTTCATAAAAACTTTTGTATAGGAATTACTCGACTTTCTCTCTGCGACAGAGTTTTTAATTTTCATTCGATCGACTTTATTCTAAATTTCATAAATAGTTTTCTAATCATTCTTAAAAGTTGTCGAAACATTTCCAGACTTTTCTCCCTGTCTAAGATTCTCCAAATAATCGCCTAAAATTTAGTCGACTAAATTTTTCCGTGCGGATTCTTGAATTCACAATGTTAGAACTGAAGAATCTACTTATTCTACAGATCAAAGATCAACTAGACGTACGATAACGTTTCCATGAGAGCCAAAGAGAATGGCCACTATCACGATTACTACATCAATCAATCTTACATCTCACAGCTCTTACACAATATGGAAGTTAGCTGTTTCTAAATGAAGGCCAGCAAATTCTCCATATCATCTGAGTCTAGCCAGTGGAGTTCTGCTGTCCCAACGTAGAATCTAGTATAAGGCACATTGAACCGATTTTACAGGACAACCGCTTTTTGCGTAACCCATTCAAAACAGTTACAAAATGTGAAAAGAGAGAAACAAAAATTTCATTGTTATTCTTATCAATTCAAGGTCTTGTTCCTATTTTCTCAATATTTTTTCTGTTAATTAGTTTTGTAAAAAATAATTCGGCTTGGTGCACTTGAGTTGCTCCCGGCGGTCGAAAATGACCGTCGGTAACACTCGAGTTGGTCCCAGGTTCGACCCAAACCTCCTCTGTCCCTTTTTCCTTCTTCTACCCCCACCATACTAATCTAGACACACGAGTTGGTCCCAGTGTTTGGTCCCGGCGCTTACTCGAAAACCCTCTACCCTTCTTTGATCTTCAACAGCAAATACAAGATATAAACAGTTTTAGGCAGAAACTCACCGAATTTTTTTCCGGTTGTCTTCGAATCTCATTGCCTGTGATCCACATTCATATATTTTTGTCGTCCGATACAACTCGTTAAATTTATTAACAATTATTATAAATAAATGAGTGAGAATGTCATCTTCAGCTTTCAAAAAAGCAGCGACTGAAAGTAAAAAGCAAGATAAAGATCACGAGAAGAAAATTACAGAAGAAGAGAATAAATTCAAAGGTTAGAAGAGTTAGAAATTCAACGAAAACAGATATTAGATGATGCAATGAAAGAAGCTGCA
>WSXT02067234.1:0-12435 GCA_011762715.2 Neuroterus valhalla | reverse complement strand
TAAATGGGAACTTTTTGTGGTTTAACTTTTAATTTGATTGTTCGCGACTAAAGAATCGTTATCATAATAACTTTGAATCTTGTTGCAAGATAAGGACCTCGTTGTGCGAGCGGAGCTTCAGTAAATGGATTAGAGTACGTTCATTCTTAAAAAAGAGAGTTTAGCCTGGATTTCTGTTTTGTAAGGACTTTGAACCTTGTCGCAAGACAAGGATCTCGTTGTGCGAGCAAAATCTGAGCAGCTTTAAACCACATATATATAACCAAAAACTTCTCATTCACGTCAAAAGGAAAATACGCAACCATCTCTCCCTTGAGTCAACCCACAGTCTTTTGTTTCTGAAAAATTGAGTTTATTTTAATATTGAAGTGTTAAATGTTTAGGGCTTGTTTTAATGTCCAATCAGTATTTGAGTCAATTGATTATATTGGCTATCATCCACTGAACAGGACACAGTAAAGGCAAATGGAACGAGATTCTCAATGAATATTAATATCATTGAGATTAGTTACAAGTGCAACATCACTATTACTGAAAATTAATATAATTTTCAGTAAGTTCAGGGCCTTTTATGTTATAACTAGCCAGATATGTTGAAAAATACTTCTGAATTCAATAAATTAAATCAACCCCGGTTTAAGGAATGATCGAGTAAGATCGAGTAATGTTACAAGAGGAAACTTGTTCTGTAATAATGCTGCAACATCTATGTAACAATGTTATAATAGAATTTGTTCTGTAACTATTCTGTAACAATTCAAGAACAGCGCTTTATATAAAAAATTATTATTATAACAATTTAGGAACGAGGTTACATACGAACATTGTTCTGTATTAGTGCCGTAACATATATCCAAATGTGTTACAATGTAATTTTGTTCTGAGATCGTTCTGTAACAGTTCCATCACAGTATTACAAGAATATGACACTGTTACGTAACAATTCTATCACACTATTATATTTTAGTTGCAGAAAAAACTCCAATACTGTTACATATTTTTGGAGTAACTGCGTTGCATAACAATGTGATCTTCATTTTCTGTTCTTAGAACATGTGTGACATACTAGTGATAGAACAACTGTATCACTCTGATCTATATGTGTTGCAGAACGGGATTCTAGAACTGTTACATACTCTCACATTGACAGCGTTACAGAACAGTGTGACTTTGATGTTCCATTCTTGGAACACGTGTGGCATTCTAGTGACAGATCAGTTCTATAACTATGTTCTATATTAGTAACAGAATTGAATTTCAGAATTGTTACATACTCTTACAGTAACAGCGTTACAGAACAGTGTGACCTACATGTTTCGTTCTTGGAACACGTGTGACATTCTAGTGATAAAACAGCTCCATCACTCTGTTCTATATTAGTTACGGCACAAAAATTCAGAACTGTTACATATCCTCGAAGTAACAGAGTTACAGAACAGTGTGACTCTCATGTTTCATTCATGGAACACGTGTAACATACTAGTGACAGATCAGCTCTATAACTATGTTCTATACTAGTTACAGAAGTGAATTCCAGTATTGTTACATACTCTTACAGTAACAGTGTTACAGAACAGTGTGACCTACATGTTCCGTTCTTGGAACACGTGTGACATTCTAGTGATAGAACAGCTCCATCATTCTGTTCCATATTAGTTACGGAACAAAAATCCAGAACTGTTACATTTCTTTAAAGTAACGGTGTTACAGAACAGTGTGACTTTCATGTCCCGTTTATGGAACACGTGTTACATACTAGTTACAGAACAGTTCTATCACTCTGTTCTATATCAGTTAATTAACAAAATGCCAGAACTGTTACGTATACCCAGAGTAACAGCGTTACAGAACAGTGTGACCTTTATGTTCTGTAGTTGTTATAGAACACAATTGTAACAATGTTATGTATAAATGTTCCCTTTCTGTTATGAAACATTTACAGAAGGTGTCCACTGGGTGTGAGGAGTATAGCTGGCAAGTGAACTGGACTGCTAAAATGGATGGTTGCTCGTCGTGAAGGTTGATTTCTGCTGTGGCGCGTCTGATAATCGGTTCGCCAATCGTCTGCACACCCAATTAACGAGTAGTTTTGGCGTTTAAATTTGGTTGGCCTATGTTAGCAGATTCGTTTGCAGTAAATTGATTTTGTAAGGCATTCTGTGGATTTTTCGAAAGAGTAAAAGGGGCTTGGTTATGTGGTCATTCAATTTGAGGTTGGCTCTGATATTGAATTTGGGCTGAACTTTGATACTGATTTTGGGGTTAGTTTTCTGGTTTATTTTGATAGTAATTTTTTAATGGGCTTGGAAATTTATTTTGAGGTTCATTTTGATACTGACTCTGATGTTGATTTTGACACTGGTATAGGGGTTGATTTTGGTAATAACTGAGTGGTTGGTTTTGAAATTGATTTCGTAATTGACCTGGGTATCCACCTCGTGATCTGCCTCGATATCGATCACGAGATTGGTCTCTATAACCATTTCGCAATTGTTCTTGTGAACTGAAGGTATTTTGATCATATCCATAATGATCGTTATTATGGTTTTGGCACTGATAGTGAGAAACATTTAGATTCCTGAAATTATTAAATGCACCTCGATTTGGTTTCTGTCTGCTTTCTTTAATACGCTGAATATGGAAACAGTTTTCAATTAGATGACCAGGGCGTTCGCAAAATGTGTACAAATTTGAACTTTGGGGTATAGGTAGTCTTTCTGAATTTTCTCCTCCTTGTTTATCGTTTAATGTCAAATTTTTCGGGTTTGTAATGCGCACTCTTACTCTGCGCGTATCTAAAAGGGACATTAATCTTGTTTGATTTCTTAATTTTTATAGATTGGCTACGTCTCTTCATCCAATTCTACCTAGTAGGCTATGTCAACTGCATCTTTCAACGTGTTGGGTTAGGCTGTGATAACTAAATGTCAAAAATTTGTTAAAAGCTCATTCATGAATTGTTTTTAAGAGTACTTATCAAAATTTGTAATTAGAACTCTTGCCTCAGGAGAGATTCCGTCAATTGAATTTGCTGTATAACTTTCTATTACCGCTTGTTTGTAGTTTGCGACTATGTTTTTAACCCTCCCTGCATAAATTGCTTACTTCTCATCTTCAATAAGGGTACTTTAACGAGGGTAGGTCTTCTAAACTGCGGGTTTCATTAATTAGAAACCAGAAAGAAAAACTACAAAGTTAGAAAACAAACAGTCTAACGGAATGAATGTCATCAAAAGTTCACAATCTACACTACACTGTTGTTGGAAACAAACTACAACATGGCTGTTTCATTTGAATGTAAGGTACACTGATGAAAAATACCTGAAAACAGAAAACTCTGGATTCTCTAAGGGACGCGCTCGTGAATTTCTCGTTTCTCGCCTGATTGCTCGCAGGACACTGGTCACTCGAAGCTCTGGCGTCACTTCAGCCCTTCTCGCCTTTCCTCCTATTTTAACCCCTTCCACACTTTTCCAAATTTTTTCTTGTCAGGCAATTGGCAGGTCCCTTGAAGATTCCTACGATATACTGAAATTTCTCATAAATTCTTATTTTCTAAATTACTCGTAGTCATAACTACACATTCTTTACATAAGTGCCCGGAACATTCCCCCCTTCGTATTTCTTGATACACAGAAATACAGAATCATACATTGAGGGCACACAATTTCATACTGGTCGTCGATATGTCCCTTTCGGAGTCTTCACGTCTGCCACTCGCACCCTCCTGTCTTTACCCGGGTACACAGCCACTATTCGCCCCCGACGCCATTCATTTCTCAGTGCATTCTCATCCCAGATTGAAACTTATTCACCGATTTTCAGGGCAGGTGTATCAGCTTGCCACTTAGTTCTTTTGTTGATCGACGGTAGGTACTCTTTTATCCATCGTCGCCAGAATTGATCTGCCAGTGCTTGCAAAATTCTCCACTGACAACGTAGTAGTTCTCCGTCAGATTTTATCTTCAGTGTTGGTAGCTCTTCAGGTTGACACTCTAAACTAGGAAGTATGATTTCGTTGGGTGTTCTACTCCCGCTGTCCCTTGGATCATCAGAGACGTGTGTTAAAGGACGATTATTCACGGAATATTTAGCCTCGACCAAGAGAATTGGAGGGTCTCCTCTCTTGGCACTTGCTCCCTCAGGGTTAACATTAGTGATTGATTGACTGATCTCACCAGTCGCTCCTAGCGACCTCCCATATGAGGGGCTGCAGGGGGGTTGAAGATCCACTGTATTCGTCGCTGTGCTGTTTCTCGAAAAATCTTGTTCTGATCCATCGTCTTTATAGCTCTTTTCAATTCCTTTGCAGCTCCCCGCATGTTGGTACGGTTGTATTTCTAGGTGTATGGCCCTAACGGTCAGACATGTGAATAGGACCCCATATCTCTTTTCACGCCGACGACCAATCTTCACGTAAAGTGGTCCAAAATAATCTACGCCTGTATACGTGAAGGGTGGTATCCGAGATTGGCAACGCACCTCCGGTAAAGGAGCCATCCGTGGTACTGATCAACCTTAGCGATGGTAATCCATCACGATAAGCCTGGTGATGGGATATTTATCACATAATATTCTGGGATCTAAGGTTTTCGGTTCTCCTGCAACGTCAGATTGGACTCTTCCTTCCATCCGGATGAAATCGTTCTCAATTTTCATTGTCAACAGCTGGCAGAGGTGTCATGTCTTGTCCACAAGTTTTTCCTCCCTTAATCGATTCCGCTCTTTAGGAAATGATTCTTGCTGTGCTTGACGTAACAGCTCATACTCTGCTTGTTCAACTTCTCGCGTTGTCGGTTTCCAGGTTCCGCGAATTTTATTTAATTTCGGTGCCTCCTTGCACCAGATCTGAGTTAATCGGGTTACCCAGGCTCTGGTGCGTACCTTTCTCTCTCATGTTAAGAATCTGGCAGCCTCAATCGGTATCATGTTTTTCTCTTCGATTAACGCTAAAAGAACTCCTCTTTTCGTTCAAGTCCTTCCGCTGAAACCTGTAACTTGATTTGTTCTCGCAGTCACTCGTCTCCAGGCAGGTTCAGGAACTCAAGCCGGTGAACCAACGGCTTTCACTGTTGATTTTCAGCATTCGATGATCTCGCGTTGCTTCGTCGGCTACGTTCTCACTCGCTGGAATCCATCTTCAGTCCTTCTTAGTTGTTGTGTCAAGAATCTCCGCTATCCTGTTAGCTACAAATACTGGGTATTTACATGAGCTTGATCGTATCCAGCATATGACGTTTTTTTGAGTCACTCCAGAAGACATTTCGTTTTATCGGAAGCGTGAGCTGCTTCTGTACAAATCGCGCGGGTCGAGCAGACATCACCGCCGCTTGCAGTTCAAGTCTCGGGATTGTTAGAGCTTTCACCGGTGCTACTCTCTTGTCTTAGCCATAATCAGTGATGTTCGAATTCCACTTTCTCCTAGCACCCGATCCGATATCTAGTAAAAGGCAACGAGGGATTTTTATTTTACTCACTTCCTGTAAATCATTTAACCAGTTGATCTACTTCCTCTGATTATCTTCTGGAATCTTTTCGTCCCAACCGATCCCTTTTCTCCAGATGTCCTGTAAAAGGATCATTGCCCGGATTGTCGATAATGAGAAGAGACCTAGAGGATCGAAAATTGACATAACGAGTTTGAGTACTTCTCGTTTAGTCGGTATTCTTTCTGGATGCAGAAGTTCCTTTTTTAATTTCGGGAACTCACTGGAGATCACAATCAGCTTCTTGGATTCATATTATCCCGAGAATCCTCTGGATCTCCTCGTGGTCCATATAGTGTTTGGAAATGATTGCGTCGCAAGCCTCTGGATACGTTTTTCTAAACTCTTGTGCATTTAAATTCTTTATTTCCTGTGCCACGTAAGGCGAGCATACGGAACCGGAAATCATCACTTGCATTTCCATGGTAACTAACTTACCATTTCTTTGATCGCGCATCAAGAACCTCTGACTGCAGCAATCTTTCTTTCTGATTTTGATCTGATGAAACATTTCACCTAGATCGCCGCATATGGCTATAAACTTTTCGCGAAATTTCAGCAGTAAGCCTACAAGGGAATCATAGAGGTCTGGCTATTGTTTGTTCGGAATCACGACGGCGAAGTGCGGCAGGTACCAGGTTCATGGAGGCATCTCTTTAGCTTCTTCTTCTGATAGCTCTCGACCATATCTCTTTATTTGATACTCCACTATCTTATCTGTGTACTGTTTACGTAGACCTTCGTCTCTCCTCATCTTGTTTTCAATAGAACGAAGTCGCCGCTCAGTCATTGCTTTACTTTCTGGCAAAGAATCATTTTCAATTTTCCAGAGCAATCTGGTCTCAAATTGGTTGCTGACTCTCCGTGTAGTTTTCTCAGTATTTCTTCGGCCTGTTGGTCCTTGATTGGCCGTATATCTATTTCCTTCAGACTCGTATCTTCCGTGGAGAATCCAACCTAGCGGGGATAGTGATGCAAACGGGCTGCCTTTTCTACCTTTCACGCTTCTCTCAAAAAGTAACAAATCGGGATTATCCCCACTGATGAGAAGTTGAGGTACTGATCCTGTCACATTTTTGATGTCTAACCCTTCCAGATGTTCCCACTTTTTATAATTGGCCTTAACCACCTGTGAAGGTTACTCGAGATCTTTTATGGTGCGCACATCTTCTAGCTCGAATTCTGCCTTATTTTTCCCTCGTATCATTAATTTCACACGACGCCATTTACTGTCCGTAAATCTCGCGTTTGTTGCTAATTTTCCCCCCAACGGCGCTCTCTTTCCCGTTAGGCCTAAGTAATTTGCGATCTGTTCAGATACTAATGAAACGGTCGATCCGGGGTCAAGCATAGCGTAAGTTTCAATCGAGCCATTCGGGCCTGTCATAGTTATCGGAACAATTCGCAATACTGCTGTCCCAAAGAAGAACCTAGTAAATGACTTTTTCCATAGTGACTATTTTCAGGCATATCTGCGTGAGAAAATAACCTCTATGGCAAAAGTCACTTACTAGGTTTTTCTTTTGGACAGCAGAATAGTACTATCCGCGCACTTAGTCTCACTCACGACCCTTTCTTCTATGTAAGGTTCCGACTTAGTTTTCTCAAATTCGTCATTATGCAAAAATAGATGATGTGGCAATTTACACCCATTCTTTCCGCACTCTTTTCTTGGGCAATCTTTTCTCGCATTTTGCGAGGAGAGACGCTTAAAACATATGTTTTTCTCGACGACGCACTTCCAACGTTCGTCTACCCCCAATTTCTGGAAAGACGGGCAAGTTGTTATTTTGTGGTCTTTCTCGCAAACACATATTTCAGCGATTGATTTTCGTTGGCAAACATACCGTACACGCGCCTCTCTTTTGAGTTTTTCACGGTACCCGGACGATATAAGATACTGGCTCCTGTGGCTTCTTTATCTAGCCAAGCCCCAAATACCTGTAGATCGTTCAAGTTCTCGAGTTTCGATGTTGCGTATGCCCATCGCATATGCACCGTCATAGGTAATTTATTACCTATCGATCTAGTTATTTGCGGTTTCTGTAAATAAGCGGTGCGATTCAGCGCTGTTACCTTCGCGATTAGGTTTGGCACTGCGTCCGCTAGTTTGATCAGGGTTCCCGGTTGCTCTTATCTCATTTTCAGAAGAGCCATCACTTTGTTTATTATTTTTTCGATTATGTGTTGCAGTCGTCCTAATCTTCTCTCTAAAGTATATATTACTTGTTCCGTATTTGTGGGGACTAGGAGCAGCGACTGTACCGCTGCTAGTGCCTCTCCTCAGAATCATTTCCCCAGACTGACCACGTTTTCCTTGTCCGAAAAATTACATACGTTTGTCGTTTATCCAAAAATGCTAATAAACATTTGCCATCCCGTAATATTCTCGCTAAACGTCGGAAGGTTTGAGCTCATTGCATGCGTGCTGCGTATATATTCATCGCGTTTCCCGATTGAGTTGGCGAACTCGCGTAAGTCATTAGAGCTTGTGCCGGCTTTTCTGGGTTTTTTGTCGATTATATTCTTAGAATCGACCCTCTGCCAGCCATCCACCCTTTGACCTTTGACGAGTACGATTGGACTGATTGAAAAAAAAACTACAACTTGGCTATTCCATTTGAATTTAAGGTACACTGATGAAAAATACATGAAAACAGAAAACTCTGGAATCTCTAAGGAACGCGCTCGTGAATTTTTCGTTTTTCGCCTGAATGTTCGGAGGACACTGGTCACTCGATGCTTCGGCGTCACTTCAGCCCTTCTTGCCTTTCCTCCTACTTTTACCCCTTCCACACTTTTCCAAATTTTCTCTTGTCAGGCCCCACTTTCTTTTGCCAGATGTGAAACACTGACGAAGATGACAAATGTTCTTCTCCTATTACTATAGTCTCTTAAAGATTCCTATAATATACTAAAATTTCTCATACACATTCTTTACATAAATGCCCGGAACACATATGCTTGAGGTAAAAGTATTTTCATTGTATTCTGATTAGTTACTCACTTGATATATATAAATGGAGTGAAATAATAATTTATGATTTTATCAACTTATCTATCGATTATCAATTTTGTTGAGTTTCCCTTAACATACAAGACTTCCGGTATTTAGAACTTTCAACTACCAGGAGTAAGATTTAACTATCTGGTGTAGCTACGAATCCCTGTCACGTTGGAGATTTTATTGTAGTTTTGAAAAGATTTTTCTGAATTTTTTTTGTTTATTTCTGCTTCAGTTTCAATCAGAGAATTTTCTAATGGGGGAATGGGATATGTCATCATGTGCCTGTGAATTTGATATGTCAGGTTCTCCTAAGAATAAAATAAATTTTTCCCTAGAAACAAGCCTATGAAAGAAGGAGGCAAAATGTGGTTCTATTATTTGAAAGAAGGATAAACACACTGTGTACTTGTACAGGGTCAATTTTTACCAAATTTAAACGGGGATGCCTGGCTGTCCACTGCTATATACATACAAAATTCGAAGACCAGAGAATAGTCGATAGAGCGCAAAAATTGACCCCGTATCAGGATTCGAACCCAGGCCATCGATTATATTAAGTCGGCATGCTATCCACTGAGCCACGGAGCCTGATAGTATTCAGACTCAATTGGGTCGTAGACGCTTCAATTTTACTATATGCTTCTTACGATATCGGTAAAGAGGTAGGGATGATTAACTTTGCAGGCTTAACCAATGTTAAAACCACAGCGCTACAGCGTATCTTCCAAATAATTGTTATAAGCTTTAATCTATTGGCATGAAATCATAATTCACGTCATCAAAAAGCACGTACATCAAAAGCGTTTCACAAATGTAACCGTAGGGCGGAGACGTATGATTACAGGAACCGCTTCGGTTCAACGTCACTGATATTTAAGTAGCGCTGCATATCAAATATTTGACGTAATTACAAAAGTACAAATTACTTATAACTTTGTCAACATCTTTTTTTAACTAGATTTTTAATTGTTGGAAAATTTGCTCACGTATGACATTTTACAATAAAAATTCCAGAAATTCAAACAATGTCTCTTTTTCAGATCCTCGCGTGCTGGAATATCCTTTTATGAGGAACTTATGGCCCGTCGTGCTCCTTCTAGTGAGCTATTTGTATTTTGTACTTAATTTCAGACCACGTTACATGAAGAATTAACATGCTTGGGACTTGAAGACATTTATTTCATTTTTCAACGTCTGTCATATTCTTGTTAACGCTTATGTGGCAAGAGAAGTTTTGAGACTCCATCCAGGAGCTATGTCATTCAAATGCATTCCATTTGATGATTCTCTAAGTCCTGCTGGTTTGAGAGCAAGTTCATTCTTTCATTTTATTATTTAGAAAACATAATTTGTTGTCAAGTAAACACGCATCACCAACCCTAAGGTTTCGTCTCGCATTCGGGTTTGTAATGGGCCTTCACACTCTTAGTGAGCAATCCGTCTCCAAGGGCTCATGATATTCTATGAATTTTGTCCCGCTGTTGAAAAATCTGAAGGGCATTTTATCGGGTCGTCCGTATTTTTCACATGATCATAAAATTTTCAAATTTCCAGAAATTTTTTCTTTCTAGTCACATGATACTACGATGGATCAACTTGGCTTAACAACTTCAGGCAAATTACTTAAAAAAACTATATTCATGCTTTTTCGAACGTTACTGCAACATGGAACAAACGAAAGTCTTGGAAGTAAGAAAGTTAGCAACTTCAAGTAGCTTTTTCTGCTAATGAAATACACTTCTATTCAAAAATTGAATGTAATTATAACACACTGTTCCTGAGGAAGTCTCTACGATGTATAAAAATGTTTAGGGAGTTGCTGCTGAATTTATCTTGGTTAGTGTTACAAAAACATTTGAAGAAACATGAATATCAGCATCTTCAGTAATTTCCCTAAAGTAATTGAACTAAATAGATTGCTGTTCTGAAGGACCCAACACACAACACATGGAACTATTGCCTATTTTTGATTAAAAAAAATTTTCTTTTCTAAATTTGAAGTTTCCGGCGTTCTATAAAAACTAGGGATAACACGATAAAACGGCCTTCAAATTTGTGATCAGCGGGTCAAGATCTGTAGGAAGTAATGGTTCGCATCTTTGGCTAAAGATACATTTTCTTGTGGTGCTCGATTAAAGATTTTCAAATGACTTCGTTATATTATGTGAATGATAATATTGTGAGGAACAGTTTAAATTATATTGTAATAAGAAATATGCATCAAAAATAAAAAAATCTAGATTATTCTCAGAGAAGAGAAAACATATTTTTGTAGTTGATATCTGTAGCTCCTGGAAATGAAAATATAAAATCAAGAATCTAACGAATAAATTTAAAAGAATTTGTATTTGTCCAAATTAGGTCTCTTGCACAAAACAAAAATAACTCATTTCCTCAACACAACTTTGACTTTTTTTAAAATTTCCCCGATTCGAAATGGAATCAGTTTTTACAGATGAGGCCGCCTTTCTTCAAAATTTTATTCCAACCATATGAAAGTATTTGTCCAGAAAATGAGAGATCTATTTTTTCACGGTAATATTTTTTGCGTGTCCTGTTGCTCAACTGCTGTTATTTTTATACAGATAAAATGACTCTCTCCAGTATTCTCATTCTAGTACTATACGGGGCGATTTCCCTCAAGTCTTTTTTAATATCCGTAATGAGCCCTAAAATGATACTTTGTTTCTAAAGTGGAACTCCAAGGTACCTGTCTGTATATAATAATGATTTGCAGGTGAATAAGCTTACTTGCTACATTATATTGTTCAGTGTATCTTATCTTATTGAACCATGAGTATTTGTGCTAAGAAAAAAGAGCAATCAAGTTACAAATTTGCATCTTTACCATCATACAAGTACTCTGCTGTTCGCTTTCATTATGGTGAGATATATTTGTACATGAATGGGTATACCTTATGGCGTGTTGAACTGTCTTGTTCATGCAGTAATGTACACGTACTATCTACTGAGCAGCTTTGATGGATCACTCAGAAAAATGGTCCTCCCCCAGAAGCGTTATATAACTATTATGCAAATGGTAAGTCCCATCCTAAAGTTGTCACATAAGAACTGATTTTTCCCTCCAATTTTAATTGGGACGCGATTCAATCATTTTGTCAGATACTTTTCACATTTTTGAATGTATACTTCTTTGTAACTAAAAGAGTTTCATAAAGACGGTTGTGCAAAAATTGAGCGTAGAATGATAAATGTGGTTCTCTGTACGGAAAAGGCCCTCATGGTTGACACGGAGTTACGTGAAGGCCATAATATGTTTGGATAGATTCGTGGCATTTTCTTGTTTTTGTGTTGCCAATTTTACTCGGTTTATTTCAAAGCATAATTCGGACAAAATTTTTGGTTTCTTAGAATGCTTGGTTTTTGACTGTTCATAATGTAAAACCTTTCTAATATTAGATAAACGTGTTATTTTTGCGTCGTGCACGCATATTTTTCTTGAAAGTAGATCGAGATTCATGAGAATAATACAACGTACGGAAACAAGCACAGAGCGCGATAACGGAATTGCGCGAAAAAGGCGTGCTCAACGAAGGTTTTCTTGCAACATTAAAGTTTAGGCTTCAAATCAATTAATAAGATATCCAGATACAGTTGTATGATATTTGATTACAATGTTTTAGACGCAATTGGTCCTGATGGCTGTTCACACAATCATAGCTCTCCTACCATCTTGCCCAGTTCCAAAACTACCGCCAATGCTGATTCTACCAAATATTTGTATAAACTTAATTTTATTTTATAACTTTTATAGAAAAGCATACATAAAACCTCAAAATAAAAAAACGTAAAATCTCTAAATATTATATATTACCTGAAATAAAATAAAAACAGATGCCGCTGCAGTATACAGCCTTGCCCTCGCATGCGGGGCTCTGCGAGGGTGGACAATCCCTTCCCTAGCTACTCGTGGGAATAACA
>WSXT02067223.1:0-12435 GCA_011762715.2 Neuroterus valhalla | reverse complement strand
TATTTTTTGGAAAACCATCATTCCTATAAAAAAATGCTTACATAAAAAAATGTGTATTTCAATAGGATCTACAACTTATACTTGAAACATTTTCCTGAATTTTGCACATTATAGCTGAGATGAACTCAAAAAATCATGATTTTTATAGTTTTTTCTATTAGAATCGATTTACCACTGATTTTCTGGAAAAATATCATTCTGAAAACAAATGGCTTGCAACAAAAAATAAGTATTCAAATGATATCTGAAACTTTCACTTGAATTTTTTTTTGAATTTTGCATATTATTTGAGACAATTCCAAAAAACCATGATTTCTATGGTTTTTTGATGAAAATCGATTAAACACTGATTTCCTGGAAAACTATCATTCCTATAAAAAAATGCTTGCAACAAGAAATATATATTAGAATAAGCTCTGTAACTGTAACAGGAAACAATTTTTTAATTTTGCATATAAGCTTGTCGGAACTCAAAAAGACTGATTTTCTAAAAAACTACAATTCCTATGAAAAACTGCTTGCAACAAAAAATGTGTATTTCAATCACAAAGTATATATTTGAATGAGACCTACAACCTTCGCTTTAGACATTTTTTCTAATCCTGCATATTAGCTGGAAAGAACTAAAAAAACCATGGTTTTTATGGTTTTTGATGAAAATCGATTTATTACTGATTTTCTAGAAAACAAGTATTCCCTCTAAAAAATGCTTCTAAAAAAAATGTATATTTTGATAAGATCTACAACTTTGACTTGGAACATTTTTTCGAATTTGGCATTTTAGCTGAGATAAACTCGAAAAACGATGATTATTATGTTATTTTGATCAAAATCGATTTAGCACTGATTTTCAGATAAACCATCATTCCTATAAAAAAATGCTTGGCCCAAAAAATGAGTATTTCGATGAGATCTACAACTTTTCTCTAAAATATATATTTTTTTAATTCAGCATAATAACGGAGATAAACGCATAATACTATGATTTTTATGGTTTTTTAAAATGATTTTCTCATGAAAATCAAATTGGCGACAGTTTTCACTATCATATTCGTAATCAACGCGTTAAAATTGGTAAGTATACGGAGCCCAAAGGAAACCAGACATTCACCCTTTTCGGAAGTTCACCCTATCTTTCTTCCGTTCTTTCTTCCTTTCTTCTTCTTTTTTCTTTCTTGTTTCCTTTCTTCTTTTTTATCTTGACTACTTCTCTTATTTCTTCATTTTTTTCCTCCTTCCACTCTTTCTTCCTCCTTTTCTTTTTCCTTTCTTTCTTCATTTATTCCTTTCTTCCCCTCTTCTCTTTTTTATCTTTCTTTCTTTCTTTCTTCCTCTCTTTCTTTCTTCCTGTCTTCCTTCCTCCCTTTCTTTCTTCTTTTCTTTTTTCTTCCTTTCTTTCTTCCTTTCTTCCCCTCTTGCACTCTGTCTTTCTTCAATTCTTCTTTTCCTTCTTCTTTTCTTTCCTCCTTGCTTGCTTCCTTTTTTCATTTATTCCTTTCTTCCCCTCTACCCCTCTACCCCTTTGTCTCTCTTTTTCCCTCCCTTTCTTCTTGTCTTCCTTCCATCCTTTCTTCCTTTTTTTCTTCTTCTTTTCTTTTTTCTTCCTTTCTTCCCCTCCTTTCTTTCTTCCTTCTCCTCTTTCACTCTTTTTTCCTTTATTCCTTTCTTCATTTATTCCTCCCTTCCTCTCTTTCTTCTTCCTTTCTTTCTTCCTTTGCAGAAGATTCATAATTTTTGTTGAAAATTCATTTATCTTTCTCAACATTCTTTTATGAATTGATTTTGTGCCTTAGACGCCACGAAACCTATTTTTATTAATTCCGAGTTTATTTTGATCGTCCAAGAAAATCTTAAAAATAAATTCATGAAAGTAATATTGGTTTCTAAATTATTTGTTATCAAAGAAGTGTAATGAAAAAAATTCGGCTCGTATTTTTAGAAAAAAAAGGAACAAAATATTTGCGCAATCATTTCTTTCTGAAATCCACTAAAACTGAATGAATGGAGGAGTACAAATTAAAATGAAAAAAATAGCAACTAATCTAAATAAGAGAGTTTCAATTTATCAGAATGATAAACCTTATCCCCAACACAGTAACTGTTTGGCAGGAGTGGGGATGAACTGTACCATTCTTGGACAGACCACTTTCATCCGATTCTCGTTCTCAGTCGGTCGGGACTGGTTCTCAAAGTTTAAAATTTTAGAAAAGAAGAAGTATTTTTATTTAAATATGTTACATAAAATTGATTAGATAATTTAAAATAGTCATTGATATAATTCTTCATATTTTTAAACTACAATAAATTATTGATTTGCTGGGGAGCGAATTTAAAGTGAGGCCCTATTTTTTGGGCAGGATTTAAAATCCACGAAAAAGAAATTTAAGACTTATGGGAGAGTGAAATAAATTGAAAAAAAAATTCAGTGTCGTGATCGAGTCGATGGACAACCTGGACAATTTCCGATCTGGATCAATTCGGATTTCTCGATTGGTTGCTATCTCGAGATTTCACCGGTGAGTTGATTAAAATAAAAATCAGGTCAAAAAGAATTTTATTCAAATTGTTTTAGAAGTATCCACTTCAAAAAATATTATTTAATAAATGATTAAATAGGCCCTTATTTCAACTTTCTCTTTGAATTTTTAGCTTAAAAATAAATCTGTTGAGTTCAGAAATATTTTGGATTATCCGAATATGTATTTCCTTGAATATTTATTATTTATTTGAATAAAAATTGTGTTCGACATATCCTCAAAGTTTGTAATTTCCGAAAATTTATTTTTATTAGATAATTAAATAATTCTTAACTACAAATTTTTTCAGTTTTAAATTCGAAAATAATAATGTGAAGTTCGGAAATATTTTCGACGATTTTCCATAATTATTATATTCAAATGATAATTTATTCATCTCTGAATTACATGGAAGATACTCGGAATTAGAGATAGCAAAAATTTAGTTTGCAAAATTACAAAATTACAAAAAATTAAAGTATAAATTCCCGAAAATTCTATGAACAAAAGTTTTTGGAGCATTGATATCACTGGAGGAAAGAATTGCAATCTTACTTAACTGGCATCGATATCTCTTCCGGGTAGATTTTTTTTCTCTTCACAGTTTTATAACAATTTTCTCTGTATCACAATTCGAAATTTTGTTATCATTTTTTGCTTTTATGGATTTTTTTTTCTCCTGCATCAAGTAATTTTCGAAAAACACTTTTTAAATAGTTTGACAATGTGTCAAACTGACTCACAAAAATTGCCGACCATAACAACAACATAACCATAAATTTGAGTCATGCTGATCCGGGGGTTCAAAACAACCATAAATCATACCTTATTAGTCTCAAAATGGCCAAATATCACGAAAACATTTCTCGACCTTGGAACCAATATATTGTTGTAGGCAGTTATGTAAAATTTGCATAATGATTGCTCGATTGTTGCATATAAATTATGTAACAGCTGTATAACAATCAAGTATCAATTGCGTAACAATTACGTATCAATTATGTACCCATTGCGTATTGTGATAAACCATAGAATATGTATAAGTTCCATTCTTTTCATCAATAATGTAACAGTTATACAACACAAAATAACAATTATTTAAATTAAAATCAGGTATTTAGGTTAATATAACAATTCTATGGTCATCGTTTAATCAGAAAATTAATACATGCAGAAATCGCAATTATTGCAACGTAACGTAACGGTTATATATCTCTTTAATTCCGCTTGATTAAAAAAAAAAAAATTAATTAAATTATTACACGACTTCGGTTTCGTTTTCTTCAGGAATTCCGTAAACTGAATTCCGAAGAGAATTATAAAATATTGTTTTTTAATTTATTTTCTATTTTACTTCTCTGGTAAGAAATCAATAAAAAAATGTCCATTTTTCCAGTTTTATTTTTTAACTTCTTTGCAAACAACCTGAGTGAGGGTGGAATTGGTGAAAAGCTGTACAGTGGCATCTGAGAAACCAAATTAGTTGACGAAATATTCCAATTTTTTTTTATAAACAAATTCCAAAGTGTTTTACACTTTCAAAGGTTTTACACTTCGGAAGTTTTCTCAAGCAAATTAACCTTTTAATTCAAAGTTAGTGGTGTGAAATGAGAACAAATTAAAACCAACCAACGTTTGTTAGTTTTAATAAAAAATTATGAGAACCAAAAAGAAATTCCAATGGAGCCGGACAATTTTTACCAAACAGTTGCATTTTCAACAAAAAATTATTTTTTAAGCAATTAAATTTACTTATTGAGGAAATCATTCAATTTTCCACGGAAGAGATCATTTTTAACAGAAATTATGAATTTTTGAACGAAGAATAATTTAATTCCAACAAATTATTCCACCTTTTACCCAAGTAGTTGAAATCACTTCACAAAAAAAAACGTTTTAAAAAAAGACAATATTTCAACAGAACAGTTGAATCCTTTAACAAAACAGATTGAAAATACATGTATATTTTGTTGCAAATTCGCTTTTTCATGTCAAAAATTAGACTTCTGAGTTGGGAATTCATCTCTTTGGTTGATATTTTGTTGCAAATTTAAGGTCGCATGTTCAACTATTCGTTTAGAAGTCAAACTCTTTTTTTTGTTTAGTTCACTTTTTTTCCTGAAGATTCATCATTCTAGTTAACCATTTATGTCTTTGGTTGGATATTCAACTATTTGTTGAAAAATGGATTATGGATTTTATTTTCAAAATTATTTGGTTGGGGATTGATTTTCCATCAGATGATATGAATTTTCAAAAACAAAGAATAGAATCTCAATGAAAAATGTAAGATTTGAAGAAATTCGAATAAAAAAACAATCGAGTTTAACTGAAAAAAGTTAATTCTCAATAAAAAAAATGTGATCGCTGATATTTTGACTAGAAAAGATTCCAATTTCTATTAAAAGACAGCTGAATTATAGAAAGAAAGAAGAATTTCAAACAAAACAGTTGAATCCTCAACCAAAAAAGATCAAGTTCCAACCAGATAGTACATTCAACAAATAAAGATATAATTTCTATCAGAAAAAGATTAATTTCGAAGAGGGAAGATTTTTCAATAAAAAAAAAAATTCACCAAATTGTTGAATTTTCAAACTCAAAAAAAGTTTCCATAAAATAGTTGAAGTTTTTCGCCAAAAAAGATAAGTTTCCAACAAAATAGTTGAGTTCAGAAAAACAGGATCATCATCAACCAAATTTACATTTAATTTGAAAAAAATTAATGATGACAGTTGAATTTCAAATAAATAGGAAAAAATGTCATTCAAATTGTGAATTTTTGAGTCTAAAATAATTCAATATTCTATCAAAATAAATAGATTTTTGATAAAAACTATGAATTTTCAACCAATTCTAGTTTAATTTTGAACCATAGAGAATAATTTGCAACTAAAATTATAAATTTACACCTAAAAGATGAATTTTCATCACAGTTAGTAAGTTTTCCACCGGGCACTCGAATTCTTGACTAAGAACAATGAATTTCCAATCAAAAATGTTATAGTCAAATTTGAGATTCAAAACATGCATTTCTATTAAAAAAATGTATAATGCGATGATTTTTTCATGAAAAAGTTTAATATTAAACTTAATAGATTTCCATCTGAAACTATACATTTTACCCTAAAATTGAATAGTTGAATTTTCAATGGAGCAATTTTTTTTTTAAATTGAAAAAAAAACTCTCCAGAAAACAGTTGAATTTTCTGCCAATTTGTATTTACAAAAAAAAAACGATCAACCAAATTTACATTGTATTTGCAACTAAACAGTTGAATTTTAAATTAACAGGATACATTTTTTATCTAAAAAGGAGAATTTTGAAAAAAATAATTATTTTCAAACCATAAAATATTGCTTTATAACAAAATGGTTGAGTTATAAGCTAAAAGGCATGAGTTCTATACCTGCCAAAAATATAATTTCTTAACCAAGAAGGTAATTTTCAAACGAATAACTCCATTTTCTACAATAATTAATAAGTTTTTGATTAAAAACTATGAATTCCAACCAATTCTAGTTGAATTTTAAACCAAAGAGAATAATTTTGAACTAAAATAATAATTTTGCAATTATAAATCATTTTTTTAATCGGAAAATAATGAATCTTGAACAAATTAGACAAATTTTCAACTAAGAAAATAAATCTTCAACTGGTTCAACTTTCCACTACGTAGTTGAACTGTCAATCAAAAAAAAAATAATAATAATAATAATAATAATTCACGATAGAATAGTGATTGTTAAGTTTCCAACAAAAGCGTTAAATTTGCATTAAAAATGAATTGAAATTTGACAGAAAATAAACTTTTCAAAAATAAAAGGCCAACAAAATATATATATATAAATGAAAAATAAACAGAGATTTTCATTACACTAAAATATTCAAAGTACTATAGTAGAGAAGTGACTTTAAGTAATAGTCATGGAAAATAAAAATTTTTTTTAAAACAATTTGATTTGTCACCTTGCATCAATGACTACCTAACTCAGTGAAAAGTGCACAGAAAGTCGAAATTTCGATAGAAAACTACAATTTATTAGCGTTACCATGAGAAAAGATAGTTGTAAATAATGATGAATTGTTTAAAGAATAATTTTGATCAAACTTTAATTAGAATTTGTTTACTATAATTAAAAATTGGTCAGAGAAATGAAAATTTCAGAAAAAAAACAGGGAATATCTAGCAAATCTATAGAAGAAGACAGTTTTAAACAATAACGAACTTTTCGAACGAATAATTTGATTGAATCTCAATTATTATTATTTCCTTTTAAGTAAAAAGTGGTCAGAAGGCTTGTAAGTTTCATAAGACATAGGGTTAAATAGTAATTATTTCAGAATATAACGTCCTATATTTTGCTACACAAAATACATTCTAGACAAAACTTGTCCTACACGAATTATTTTCCCCAACAAAGATTTCATGTACAACATTAGTTCAAAGAAATATTCTTTGTACACAATAGAAACTGAACATACAATATAGTCAACAAGAGATTGCCCTATTCAAATCATTTTCGACAAGGAATTTTTTTTGCAAAAAACAAATTCAAAATCCAATTTTTCCTAATCAAAATGTATTCGACAAAAAATTTTTCCCACAAAAGACATCTTCAACAACAAATTTTTCCTGCATGAAATAGAATCAACAACAATTTTTTCGTACACAGAATATGCCTCAGAATTTTCCACAATAATTTTTTCCTGGAAAGAATGAATTCGACAAAAAAAATTTCCTACACAAAATATATTTTCCCCAAAAGCTTTCCCTACACAAATTTTCCTTCACCGCGATTTCTCGTACACAAAATTTTTCCTACAAGACGTTTCTCCTGCCCGAACTACATTCCACAAGAAATTTGTCCCACAAAAATAATTTCCTACAGCATATTTTTCCTGTACACATTTTTTCCGAACACAAATTTTTTGTACACAAAATATATTCAGCACAAAATGAACTCGACACAAAATATATTCTACATCAAATTTTCCTATGCTAATCTATCTCTGCAAAATTTTTTGTTCTGCAAAGAATGAATTTAACCATAAATTTTTCCTAAACAAAATATATTTTATAAAAAACTTGTCCTACACAAGTCATTTCCAACAAAAAAGTTTTCCTGCATGAAAGAAATTCAACAACAAAATTTTCCTTTACAAAATATATTCTACAAAAAACTTGTCCTACACAAGTCATTTTTCATAACAAATTTTTCCTGCACAAAAGTAAATGCAACAAAATTTTCATGCAAAAATTATATCCCACAAAAAATTTGTCGCATCCAAATCATTTTCCATAGAAATGTTTTTCTACGGGGAATGAATTCAACAAAAAATTTTTTCATACAAAATATATCTCACGAAATCTTTTCCTACACAAATTTCCTACAGAGAAATTTTTTCTTCACAAAACTTTACCTTCAAAGAATTTTTCCTACATGAAATATATTCCACAAGAAATCTGTCCTTCATAAATCATTTTCTACTCCAATTTTATAGTGTTCAAAATTAATTCAAAAACAAACTTTTTGTACACAAAATATACTCATCATAAAATACATTCTATACGAAAAATTTCCCTGTTCAAATCATTATCCAAAAAAAAATTTTCCTGCAAAGAATAAATTCAAGAACAAATTTCCCGGCAACAAAATATATTCTGCAGGAAATTTGTCCTACATAAGTCATTTTCTACAACGAAAAATGCCTGCACAAAATATATTTTGAAAAAAAAACTTTTCTTACAAAAAATTTTGACTGTTACAACTTAATTACACATTTCTTATTTGGCAAGCAATTAAAAATTTACGATTTACCCATCTCAGTTTTCTTCAAACTGTATTTTTTGTAAAAAGGTTTGTATCATCCGTTTTTTATGAGAACAATGGATGCAGACATAAGAAAAATTTAATGCAGAACAAATTTGTTGTGGATAATAATTTGTGCAGGCAAATTTTGTTTAGAATATATTTTGTGTGGGAAAATTTTTCTGTGAAATATATTTTCTGTAGGAAAAATTTCGTGTAGAAATATTTTCTAATAGGAAAAATATTTCACGCATTATTTTAGAAGAAATATAATTATTTCTGTGCAGGAAGTATCCTGTGTAGGAAATATTTCGGGTAGAAAAATGTGTGTAGGAAAAATTAGGTCAGTGGACTTCGTGTACCTACAATATATTTTGTGCATGGAAAATTGACTACCCTAGTATGACAGCCCTGATGAAAATAGATTCTTTATCCAAATTATTGAAAACAAAATGGAGGAAAAAAAATCCGAGGTGGTAAATCACGTCTTGGCCATGGGTTCATGTGTAAAAAATACAGTTATAACACAATGATTATGTAATCTTACTTTTGTTATTCTTAATGACTGTTCCGATTACGATTTGTAGTAAACAGTTCACGGTACAAGACTAAAGACCTAGATAATCGGAAAAATTTTCCCTCTTCGCAATAGTAAATAGATAAATCAATCATTCTTCCAAGTCACAGCTCCTTTGGGGAATCATTTTGAATCTTCCAAAAAATTCAATCATCAAAAGACAAAAATGTCCCTAGAAACAGTTTTTTTTCGCAAAACGAGAAATTAAAAATAAAAATAAATATCCTAGTATACATATAAAATAACAAAATTTGGATGTGATCGTTCTCAATTTCAAATTTCTCAGACTTTAAAATAATAATAGAAACTAAGAAGAGTACAGGCAATAAAAAATTATCTTCCGATAATTCGGAATAATTAGCGAGCTTTGATTTAGCATGAATGGTAGTAAACAATGTCAATGGCACGTTGTGATATTTTTTTTATAGTTTCCTTGAAACGAAAATTCAATCAATGTTACATAAAATAACTTGGCTTGATCATAATTACTGAAAAAATTATACTTACATCAAGAACGCATAATATATAAATAATTTTACACAAATAACAATCTAGTTTAACAATAAATTGTCGTCCTAGTGGCGCTCATAGTTACAACATTGCAACAATCATTAGCCGTTTAATTATTTTCTTTCCTCATTTCCAATAAGCACGTGAAGGATACACACGTATGATGAAATCGAAGCCTGGCATAAATTCAATACTGATTCCAATTATTGAAATTTCTTCTTGATAAAATGTTTTATCTCCTAATTGCTTACTGCAAGATTATTAAGTGAACAATCTTTGGATAAATTGAGGGCATAACCATAAATACAAATAGAAGCTAAAATCCGGTATTTTGTAGTTATCGTAGAAAAAATTCTGATTGTTTATAAAATTAATATATTCAAATAAAAAGGAATTAAGCGCCAGCCAAGCTGAAGCTAGAATTGGACATAAGATCTGAAATTGTTTGTATTTCTATTAAATTTTTCCTGATTCACGTTGCACTCATTTAGATGAAATTTGAATTTGCCGCTCATCGCCTGCAACGACTTCAGGTCAATAAAATATCCAAGTATTTCCTTTTATGAACAAATTTCAAAGTTGGTTGTTCTGCGGTTCGATATGGACCATCGTTTTGCACTGTTCTTGCGTCTCGTGACGTCATTTCAAAATGGCCGAATGCAAGGAATCCAGTACGAATTGCTTACATCGGTTGTATCAGCTGGACGTCCTGGAAGCAATAAAAAAAAAAATTCCTCAATAAAAATTGATTCATCAAAGCCTACTTATAGATAAGCAGAAGTAATGTTGAAGCGAATCGAAACGTGAAGTTAGACTAAACCTCTAACCTTAAAATTTTACTAATTTCAACCTTTCTCTATCAAACTAAATTTTATATTTCTTTAGATTTGATTTGCACTCCTTCTCTAAATGTGATTATGTATTTCGGAAGAGAATGGTTCAATTAATAATTTTTGCGTGAAATCGAGTTTTCAAATGGTAACATGAATATTTTGAAAACTTCAAAATTTTATTTTACGCATAAGTTAATAAAGTAAACAGATACTGTTACTGTTATTGGAATATTGGTTTATACTCTCTCCCTGTTACGGGTTTTGAGAGTTTCGGCATAACCTTTTCTCTATTCCTTTGCACACCTCACCAATAACCCAGGGGTGAGGGGGACCTACAGCTTACGGTGGGTTCCGAACCACCAAGAGCAACAGCTTACTTAATACTTGGAGAACTTAAAGAACTCTAGAGGTACCGGGCTCACGACTCTCCGTGGCCCGCCGAAGCTCTTCCAGAGTGCGAGGCAGGAATCGAACCCACAACCAGACAGTAGCGTGGGTCCAAAGCTCATGCCTTAGCCCCCACGACCAACTGGCCACCCTTAATAAAGTAAACAGTTTTCCCCTTAGTATACTTACTTTTTTATATCAATGTATCTGAATATGAGCTGCTGCTTAGTATTTGAGTAACAAGTATTGCTAGTATTTATTGAATTTTGACGTTGAGCTTGATTTCACGGTAGTACTAAGGCTTCCCTGTATTTATATGACCAAATATTTGCTGCGCCAACAGAGCCATCTTCAGTTGGACTCTCGAAAACATACTCCCCTCTCAACCCGCAACACTGCCCGCGAAAATTTAAAACAGTTCTTCGAATAGTTTTCCTTTCTTACAATATCATTCAATTAGGCATATCGAATTAATAAAGATTTATCAATAAAAGTAAGAAAACAAATCTTTATAAGTTTAGTATGAATAATTGAATCATATAGTGAAAGAAGGAAAACATTTCGAAGAACTTTTACAAATTTTCACACCTTCCACATTAAAAGCAAGATATAAAAAATATAAAGATATAAATATATGTAAAGATATATAGATATACAAAATTCTATACTTACGCGTAAATTTTTTAAATTTTAGTTCATTTCATGAACCACTAAACCACTATTTCAATTAACGAGATTAGATTAGCAACGGCGAAAGCAACGTCTGGTCAATAAACGTCAAGCAACGTACACAATTTTTGAGGTAGGGAATTTAAACTCTACATGACGTCACAGAGCTCTTAGTTTATCGAGTCCAACTGAAGGTGGCTCTGATGGCGCAGCAAATATCTGGTCAAAAGAATACATGGGAGTCTTACTATCGTGCTTGATTTCAACTGCCCCTTGTGTAGGATTTATTCAATTTATTCTACCTGATATTGGGAATTCGAACTTGCATTGCGAGATCTGCCGGCCATATAGCAAACTAACTAATATGTCTGCCGCTATGCTTCGCGCGGCATTGTTTATATGCGTGTTGTACTTGATTTGACGTGAAACTAATTAATTGTGTGCCGGATTTATTAGTTAAAAGTAAATGAGAAGTTCATGAAGATAATTTAAAAGTTGATACATGAAATTGTCACGGAACTATAGAACAGGAAAATGATACTCGCTAGGACAGTGTGTATTGTGTTATCACTTGTTACTCCAAAAAAATTATTAACAATAATTTTAGTTTCCAAAAAGCATAAAAATTTGATAGCAGTACTGTTACAGTGGAAAATCTTGGTAAAGAAAGTATTGTCGTTGAAAAACATGCAGAATTATTCAGAATGATATGCATGCCGAAGTCCTGTGACAGCCATGTTTCTTTTTATTCAATAGCACCTCATTGCTCCTGGTGGACGTTTTCTTTGCTGATATAATGGATTATGATACTTTGAATTTCATGGTACGTTATCTCAGAGTTCTTTATTGCATTCTCGAGAAGCTAACAATGAAATAGTAATGGACCATTCCATTTAAATAACATCAATAAATGAAAACTCTGGACCTTTTTGAAATTTGATCGCTTCATGGAAATACTCTGTTACTGTTGGCGCGTGGATTTGGAATTCGTGGATTCGAAAACCTTCCTATAGCTATTCTCTTGACTTTATTATTAGGTGTTTTGGTCATAAAGATATTATAGATAGAGGAGACAAGCCATAGGCTCTCGTGTAAGTGGAAGTGTCCGCAGGCAAACTATAGCAAAAAT
>WSXT02067212.1:0-12436 GCA_011762715.2 Neuroterus valhalla | reverse complement strand
TGGAAGGAAATTCCCGTGCAAAACCGCGAAAAATTCAAATTTCCATGAGGAAAACAATTCGTCAATTCAATAAAATTGATGCAAATATGAGAGGACAGATATTATTATTATACCATTAAGCCATATCCCTTTCGGGGTTAGCTTAATTCGTTAGAAAATTAATTTCAGTTGAATGATTTCAAATAGGACAATATTCGAATTGAATAAGTTGCAAGCGGAATAGAGTTGAAAAATGAACGATTTTCGAAGTATATCTTTGATTTCGAAATTGGAAGGATTTGAAATTAAACATTTCGAAGGGAGTATAATTTCGGGATGATAGGCATTGAAATTATATCACTTCTGATTTCAAGCAGTCAAAATCAAATAATTTCGGATTACAATTCGGGAAATAAGGCTTCTTAAAAAGGCTTAAAGCTTCAAAAAGTAACGATTTTCAGCTCAATGCGTTCAAAAATTGTGAATATGAACGTAAAATATCCACATTCAAACTCTCTCAATTTAGAATTGAATAAGTTCAAATACGAAAATGTCAAAATTAAGACATTTCTATATTGAATATAGAATTATAAAATGTTGACTTATTTTAAATTCAAAACGTTAGATATTCTAAAATTTCAGATTAATGTTTGAAAATTGTATATTTTCTTTATTTTAATGATTGCTTGGTGATCGAAGGCTAAATTAATTTTATTAATTAGAATTTAGAAACTAATTGTGAATAAAAATAAGGTTTAATTATTAATCTATGGGCGGGATCTCGAATGTCAAGCATGAACGGGCGCGGTTAGCACTCGGGTGGGTGACTGTTCGGGATTTTCGCCAAGTGGTGTTTTCACCATGTTCAATTACTTTCGAGCGGGAGATTTGACGCCGAGGATTGGTGTAGGCATTTGATGCTATCGAATGCCTACATCTAAACTCGTCTGTCCATAATCGACTGCGCTCAGGAGTTTTGGTTTTCTGCCGTTTTCCTCTCCTCTGACCAAATGTTCAGGCGAATGCGAGCGTTTTAAATTAAAAATCCGGCTGCAGACGGTAGGGGTTTCAGAGATTAAAAATCCTACAGGATTGAGTACGTCAGGCACTGCTTGGAGGCTTATTATGAGAGTTGGGGTTATTGGGGATTTCGTGAAGGGATTTAAGTTGAAGGGTTCAATGTCTGACAATCTCCTGTGGGAGGGGAGAATATAGATATGTAAAAACCCGGAAAGGGTATACATGTAGTGATAAATCTATATTTATCTATTAATCTATGAAACTCTTCTGAATCCGCTTTATATATTTTTATAGAATGAAATGGAATTATTAATTGAAAACTGATATTCGACGATTCTCTTAGGTTCACTAATTTTCTTCTTCGGTTGATCAGTTCTACATATTTTTATGACTCAAAATAATTGAACTTTGAAAAAAGTTTCAATTTCTCGACTCCTGATCTAAGTCTAATAAAGAATGATCACATTGTTAAGATATATTGCGTCAGAATGATTCTAAATATTATGAAAGTTGCATGATTTTGATTGCATCCGTTAAAAATAATTATATTTTATAGCCTAAAAAATAATTGAACCAACATTTATTTAGATAACTAATTTTAATTCGAGATTACCAAAATTTTAGGTACACTATTGCAGGATTTCGAAATTCTGAACTAAAAGCCTAGATAAATACTATTGCTGAGGTTGATTCATGTTGAAAGCCAAAATATCTCCAACTTTCTTGATAATGGAATAAAATATTTGTTATAGTTTCTTCCTGATACAGGTTTGAGAATCTCTGCATAACATTCTCTCTATTCCTTTGCACACCTCACCACTTACTCGCAGGGGGTCCTACAGTTTAAAGTGGGTTCTGAACCACCAAGAGGAACAGCTACATAATACTTAGAGAACTTAAAGAACTCTAGAGGTATCGGACTCACGACTCTGAGTGGCCCAATTTTCTTGATAATAAAATATGCTTCAATTCAAACGTACAAAATGATCAAGGGTTTACTAAGATAGTTTCCAAACAGTTTTGAGTAGCTATCCCATTTTCGAAGCACCTTTTCAATATAAATCTGTGGAACGATGAAAAATTGTTGCTCTCTAGAAAAAATCATGCAAAAAACTAATCAATCAAAATTAAATTATTCAAAATTTGATAATGTTCTAAAGTAACGATTTCAGACTCAATAATATACTTTTTCTTCTGATTAAAAATTGTAATTATAGTAATTTTGCTTCACATTTGTATATTATTAAATGGTAGTGCAGTGTTTCTTGCGCGCTGCAGCTATAATACATTATATTCCAATTATTTATCAAATTCCACTGGAAAACGGAAAAGTTGAAAAAATTAGTTACATATTATATATATATATTTGTTTTTCTGAGGAAAACACTAATGTTCCCTTTCTTTCCCACGTCTGGTATTTTACCTTTGGATTTGAAGGATTTTTCAAAAGGTTCTGGGCGTAATAGAAATTATGTAAAAGAAACGTTTGAAAACATTCATTTTTAAATAGGTTCAAAGAGGTATTTAATCTTCTGGAACATGTAAGGGTTGCACAATATAATCATTTGCAAAATGAAAATTATAAAAAAAACTATTAAGCAGATTGATTATACTTTATAACTTTATTTTACTAATATTATATGATTCTTTTCAGATTTTCTTAGAACGCACGTAACCTCGTCGAACAGTCATGTGCATGTAAGAGCAACATTACGAAAGAAGATATTCTATACAAGAATACATGAAAATACTTGCCTAAAGACTGCATTTTTGCTGATTTGATAGACATTATCAATTGTCAATCGACCAAATCTAATTGCCACCGGTAGAGCAGTGAATGCCATTTTTCCCTCACGATTTTCAATCCAACTAAACACATGTATTATAAAATAAAAAATGATGAAACCAGTAGGAAACAGATAGTGATATGAGGCACGAACTCAAGCAAACTTAAGCGAAGATCACATGAATTTGATCAAGAATTCAAGATTTTATAAATGGCAGCCAATGAGAAGAATCGCCTTCCATTTTGCCTTTTAAGAGAGATTTGAGGTTATGTTCGTGATTTTGGAAGTTTTCTTCACTCATTTATCCTCATCGTCGATTCAGCCAATAGAAAGCGTGTGATTCTCTTGGATCTCCTTTCACATTGGTTGAGAATTTTCTATCAAGCTCATCGATTTACGTGCAGCTCAGTGCAGCTTAACCTGTTTTGACACTTCCTGACACGATGGCAATTCCACAAGTGCAGGAAGTTGTCTACTGACATTGTCATTAAAGGGAGTGAATAACGTTTATTTTAAGTTATTAATTAGATCTTTTTCAAGAAAACTCTTCGTGGATGTTGATTTAAATCCTCGAGAGTGAATTCTCAAAAATGTTGACCAAATTCGAGACAAAATCTGCTCGAGTTAAAGGACTCTCCTTTCATCCAAAACGCCCATGGGTTCTTGCCAGGTAAATAATTATGTTTAAGTTTAATTATCACCATAGTTTTTGGAAAATTCATTTTTCAAACTTTTATATATTCACAAAATTCTAATATGGAAAGGTTTTGATTCTGAAAATTTTGGTTATATTTCCGGTTACTCCTCTTCTTTTGCGAGAACCGGTGCTCAAATGTGTTGCTTTTTGTAATTATTATAAAATAAAATGATTAAATTTTGAGTATTATTTCATTTGAAGTGATGAAGTTAGCCTGAGAGTTTCTGTTTGCGTAACATTTTTGGTAACTGAATTACAATCCAAAATCTATAAGTGTTCTGATTTTTCATTGTAACTTTAATTTTGATGACCTGGAAGTTGTAGTTTAATTTTTCTAATTTTTCTGACTATTCTTTAATATTTCGGCATTGAAATTTAATAAACCAGGTTGTCTGCTCAGCTGGAATTGTCAAGGAATTTTCATATACCGGAAAAGAACTGGAAATTTCAGTACATTTGTTCGAGTTTGCTCATTTGAATTTAAAAAAAAATTGTAATATGAAATTAAATAACAATTTTTACCCAATTTTGGAAGTAAGTTTATATATTTCTGCATTCATCCTGATTCAAATCAACCTTATTTAAATTTTTTTCTAATAATCTCATAAAAATTCTTTTTACTTAAAATTGTAATACATATATTGAATATGTAACAAACATAAAGTTACTATAAGAATTTTTGACGAATATTTAAATTTAGGGATGTTGCTTACGAACGTATCAGATGATCAAATATTTTGTCGTATTATTTATTGAACATTCCGAAGGTTTCAATTCATATATTCAATAGTATCTTTTTGTAATTATTATAAAATAATTAAATTTGAGAGTTAATTCTTTTCAAATAATGAAATTACTTCAAAAGTTTCTTCTGGAGTAACATAGCATTGAAATAATGAATTAAACAAAAATATTGAAAGAATCACCCTGATATCATTAAAATGCTTGTAATTTCATTGAAATCCATACAACTCCTTTGGAATCTGTTGGAACTATTAGAAATACCTCGAAATCTTTTAGCACATCTTGACTTCCTTTAAAATATTTGAATTTTTTTTAAACAGTTAGAAATCTGTAGAAATCATTTTTAATCCCTTCAGGCCATGTAATACATGAGTCTCGTAACCCAAATTATCGATTTTTTTTGCAACAACTCACGTCCGCATCGAATGAGATATCGAGTTAAAATTACAGAAGAGAATGAGCGAAGTTTTTATACAACATTTGGTTCAATATTTCAGGAAAAAATTTTTTGAAATTAAAACAAAAAAAATCCTATAAAATCTTTTATATCTTGTGAATTTCCTTGCAGTATTCGGGAATCATACACGATTCTCCAAAATCTCTTAAATATTTTTGAATCTATTGATTCTTTGGAATCTTTTAGAATAACTCGAAATCTTACAAATCCTGGAAATCCTTAGAAATTCAATCAAATTCTTCAAATGTTGTGAAATTTCTTTGAATCGCTTGAAACCTTTGCTTGGAAATCTCTATGAATAGGGACACGATTTTATGTCGACGAAAATGCTCAAATTATGCGATGTATTGTAATTTCAAGTAATATTTCATTATGAAAAATCATGCGATTATGCGATTCGCATAAAGTTCGGGTCCCTATCTATGAATCCCTTAAAATACTTTTTCTTTTCTAGAATATAGCTGTCTACAGATCCATTTGAATTTCCGAAAGTCCTAAATAATTCTTCAAAATCCTTTGGGATTTTGTGAATCTCCAAAAAAACGTTCACATTTTTGAAATAACTTGATATTTCTCAAACTATCAAGAATCTTTCAAATTCCTTCATATCTCTTGAAAGGATTCCTTGAAATTTTGTTCTCTAGAAATCCTACAGAATTTGAAATTTTTCAAAGTTTTCTGTAAAACCCTGTGATTTTTCTTCGGCATCCCTGACAATTTTGTGAATCTATTGGGATTCTTTGAAATCTTGTTGAATAACTTGAAATCTTAGAAATTCTGTGAAGTTTATTTAATCCCTTCATATTCCTTGAAATTGTTGAAATCTGTAGAAATATCTTGAAATGAAATATGATTTTTTCCTCAAGTCCTCTAGAAAATAATTAATATCGGTTTAAAATTCCTGAAACATTTTTGGAATCCCTATGAAAATCTCATGAAGTTTAATTCTCTAGAATTTAGAAATCTAAAAAGCCACATGAAATGTTTGGAAATCTATTTGGGAATTTATTGAATTCATTTAATCCCTTCATATTCCTTGAAATTGTTGAAATCTGTAGGAATATCTTGAAATGAAATATGATTTTTTCCTTAAGTTCTCTAGAAACTAATTAATATCGCTTTAAAATTCTTGAAAAATTTTGGAATCCCTATGAAAATCTCATGAAATTTAATTCTCTAGAATTCAGAAATCTAAAGAGCCACATGAAATGTTTGGAAATCTATTTGAGAATTTATTTAATTTATTTAATCCCTTCATATTCCTTGAAATTGTTGAAATCTGTAGAAATACCTGTGAATAAAATTGTAGTCATTGCCTAAAGTTCTCTGAACAAAGTAAAGTCATTCTTTAGAATTAATTTCACTAGATTCAATAAATCCATAGATTCCCCTAGAATCTCAGAAAATCTTCGCAAATTCTTCGGAATCCTCAACATTGTTCAAAATGTCTTCAACTTGTAGAAATTTGTTTAAATCCTTTGAAATGCCGTGATATTCTTCGAAATCTTTGAAATCTTCTACAATCTTTTGAAATTTTCCGATATCTTCCGGAATCTCATGAAATTTATGAAGATATCCTAAAATCTGGTGGAACTCATCAAAATATCGTAAAATTAAAGGAAATGTTCGGAAATAGATCCTTGAAATCCAGTGGAATCCTTTGGAATCGCTTAAAATCCCCTGATATGTTTAAAAATCTTGGAAATCAATCAAAATCTGTGGAATTTTTATTAAATTTGTCAAACTCGTCGAAAATCAGACGGAATCCCTTGGAATTCCTCGAAATCTGTGAAATAATTTGTAATCCTACATGAAATAAATCAATCAATATTTCGTTTGTAGTTTGACTTTTTTTGCATCGATTCATTCAATATTTCAACTTTACATATTCCTGTGATGATTTCCTTTTAATGATTTTCTAATATTATTTTTGTAGAACCGCAAAAAAAATTATGGGAAATTTATTATAGGAAATCATCATTGGCCTGTACTTAATTTCCTATATTATTTTATCGAAAGGGTTGTTATAAAAAAAATATCTAAAGTTTTGATGAATCTAAAACAAAATAATTTTTTTTCAGCTTGCACAATGGCGTCATCCAACTGTGGGACTATCGAATGTGCACCCTCCTGGATAAATTCGACGAACACGATGGTCCAGTTCGAGGCATCTGTTTCCACAACCAGCAACCGCTCTTCGTATCAGGAGGCGACGACTATAAGATAAAAGTTTGGAACTACAAACAACGGAGATGTATTTTCACTCTCCTAGGTCACCTGGACTACATCCGAACTACAGTTTTCCACCACGAGTACCCATGGATCCTCAGTGCCTCGGACGATCAGACAATACGGATTTGGAACTGGCAAAGTCGAACTTGCATCTGTGTCCTAACCGGACACAATCACTACGTCATGCAAGCTCAGTTCCACCCCTCGGAGGATATCATCGTCTCCGCTTCTCTTGATCAAACTGTTCGCGTCTGGGACATATCCGGACTACGAAAAAAGAACGTTGCCCCCGGACCTGGAGGACTTGAAGATCACCTGAAAAATCCTGGAGCAACTGATCTTTTTGGTCAAGCTGACGCTCTGGTTAAACACGTTTTGGAAGGACATGATCGTGGAGTTAACTGGGCTAGTTTTCACCCAACCTTACCCTTGATAGTCTCCGGGGCCGACGATCGCCAGATAAAAATCTGGAGAATGAACGACTTGAAAGCTTGGGAGGTAGACGTTTGTCGGGGACATTACAACAATGTTTCTTGCGTTTTGTTTCATCCTAGACAGGACATCATTCTGTCCAATTCTGAGGATAAGAGTATCAGAGTTTGGGACATGACGAAACGGACTTGCTTGCACACCTTTAGGCGAGAACATGAGAGGTTCTGGGTCTTGGCGGCTCATCCTACTTTGAACCTGTTTGCTGCTGGACATGATTCAGGAATGATCATCTTTAAACTGGAGAGGGAACGTCCAGCTTATGCAGTTTGTGGAAATATTCTCTTCTACGTCAAGGAACGCTTCTTGCGAAAATTAGATTTCACAACCTCGAAGGATGTTTCTATTATGCAAATTCGCGGAGGTGGAAAAATTCCTCCCTACAGTATGTCTTATAATCAGGCGGAAAATGCGGTTCTAATTTGCACAAGAAATGCCTCTAATATTGAAAGTAGCACTTATGACCTTTACACAATTCCACGAGATGGGGATTCGAGTTCTGATGCGGATACTAAAAGGGCGTCTGGAATAACTGCTATTTGGGTTGCTAGGAACCGATTCGCTGTTTTAGACAGAGCATATACTGTAAGTATAAATCACCGTGGTATAAACATATTATCTACTAGACAGATTATTTGGAATTCTTGGTTGCCTCACGGTCAATTTTGTATTCCCCCTGTTTGGGAATCAAACTTCTTTTGGAAATTCTCATTTCCTAACTTTTAATTGCATTTGTCTTGAGAAATTTCCCGTTTCATGTCAGAATTATATAGTTCTTTTCTGAAATCCCTTTTTCACCTTGAAGTTGTCATTTTCCTGGAAAAATTCTTTCTTCTGTGTATGGTGAGTTCAATTCCCAACTTTTAAAATCACCAAGTGTACAATGCGTATCTGATTTTTAGAATCATTCACTCAAAAATAAGGTTTCATTTTAAGTATTCATTTTCAAGTGTACATTTTTTAATTTAAAGAATGTTGAGATAATAATATTTTGAAGACCTAAACAATTGAAAATTGAACGCTTTTAAAATTGAACTATAATTTATATTTCAAGGCAGTCCTGAATCTGTCCACAACTATCAAGTTTGCTGATTTTAGCCTTAAAAATGGGACTATTCCCATTCGAAAGCCTTGGGAATGTAAGAAATTCAAATGTCCGAGTGAAACTTTATAGAGTATTTTCAATTTCAAAATAACTCCAAAGTAACAGATTCATGAACTTTTCTACAATCTGGAACCAAATTGTTTGAAACAGCATTGAAATTCCGAGATTTCAGAGTGCTAAATTAAAGCTTCGAATTTGTACGCATAAATAACAACTTAACAATTCAAAATGATAGTAGAATGATGACTTGAATATTAAGCGTTTGGATAAAAAATTTCTTTATCAAATATTTGTGAAGCTTCAAGCTTAGAAGTGTGAAATTCGAGAGTTTCACATTCACCACTTCAATTTTCAATTCAAATTTCATCACTCCAAATGAGAAAGTTTTTGCCTTCCAGAATTAGAATTTTTTATTTTCTATGACCCTGAGGATTAGAATTCTTTTGCGAAATCCCCTGTTCGAAATTCTAACATAATTCTTGTCGAAAAATTCGAGTTCCAAGGAAAGTTTTTAATTCTTTTGTAAAATATCTTGTTCCAGATCTGAATAATTATTCGTTTTCGAAAATTAATTAAACCAAATCAGAATGCCATACAATTACTTCGGAAAATTTCTAGTTCCAACCGAATTATCTCAAATAATTTCATGTTTCATGTTGTAATTATATTTCTTTTTGAAAATTCCCTATTCCATATCAAAATCATAATTATTCTTTTTTTCAAAAATTAAGAAAAATTAGAATCATATATTATTATTATTATTTTATTATTTTATTCATATATTATTGCTTCATGAAATTTTCTGTTCCGACTGAAAATCATTATTTTTTTTTCGAAATATTCTCTTTTTCATGTTAGAATTATAACCGCAAATTCTCAGTTTGCAAGTCAGAATTGTAATTCTTTTTGAAAATACAGAGTTATAACCCAGAATTTTTTTTCTTTGCTAAACTCCCTGAACTAACTAACTCGAGATTAAAATGCTTTTCGAAAATTCCATTTTGGAATTCAGAACCACAATTTAAATTTTTTTATTTAAACAGAGTATCTTTTGCATAGAACTGAAATTTTGGGAAATAATTTTAATTCTGATTCAGAAGAAGGGAATTTAAAAAAAGAAGCCTTGTTAAGATTCCACATTATAACTCTTATCAAAAATTCTGTGTTCAAATTTAGAATTTTTATTTGTATAACACAAAAATATCTGATGTTCCATGTCAGAATTTAACAGGGTGGCGACTTGACCGGGAAACCGGGACAGACCGGGAATTTCATTAACCGGGAAGTGACCGTGAATTCAATTTAAAAACCGGGAAATCACTTGACTTAACCTAGACAATTAAAAAAATTACCGTAAAAGTACGAGAAATGACCGCTTTCTTGTCATAAATTAAGAAGAGATCTTATCATTTGATTTGAAGAATGTAACGTTCCTTTAGTCTGATTCTGGCAATTTTAGAATATATCTATACTTTATGTTGCTCTGCAAATTTTTTTTAGCTGACTTGAGTTTGATAATCAAATTCATGATAGCCCAAATATACAGAAAGAATTATTTTCTCAATTAAAAAAAAATTATTCATCACGTTTTATTTGCAAATGATTCTCCTTCTTTGAATATTCACCATCATGGTCAAAAATTAAAGTGCTTTAGTCAAATATTGATAATTTTAGTTGAAAATTCATCTTCTTGGTTTGCAATTTAATCTGTTCCAGTTGAATATTCATAATGTTATTTGAAAATTCATAACTTTGGCTAAAAAATAAAGTATTTTGTTAGAAATCCATTTTTTTTTGGTTATCGCAAATTGATTTTTTTCAATTGTAAGTTTAATGTTCTAATTTCCATAGGAAAAAATTATATGTTTTCGTGAAAAATTAAGAATTTTTGAAAAAATTAATTAATCTTGCAATCCTGGATCTGTTTTGTTGAAGAATGTTCAGAATGAACGTCACAAATTGAAATAAATGTTTGCGTTTTGCGACAAATATAAATATGTTACTTTTAGTTGACCGGGAAAATTGAAAAACTTGACCGGGGAAAACCGAGAATTTGAAATCGTCTGCCAAATCGCCACGCTGGAATTATAATTCTTTTCCAATATTTCATGATCCGTGTCAGAGATTTTTTAAATCTTTCAAAATATTTGCAAGTATCTTGAAATCTTCAAAAATCTTTTGAATCATTTGGAATCTCCCGAAATATTTCAAATTTACCGGGAAAAATCAACAGTTGAACGGGAAATTGCCAGGAATTTAAAATTATCCAATACCTGAATCATAATTATTACTCAACATTTAAATTTTCCCTTTTAGTTTACCCTTCTCACTCATATTTTGAATTAACATTTTTCTTGCAGCTAGTCATCAAGAATCTGAAGAATGAGGTCACCAAGAAAGTGCAAATTCCGAACTGCGACGAGATCTTCTATGCTGGAACTGGAATGCTACTTTTACGAGATGCTGATCAAGTAATCCTATTCGACGTTCAGCAGAAAAGGACACTCGCTGAAGTGAAAATTTCAAAATGTAGATACGTCGTTTGGTCTGCTGACATGTCCTACGTTGCTCTCCTCGCCAAACATTCAGTTAACATCTGTAATCGTCGTCTCGAATCTCTCTGTTGTATCCACGAAAATACGAGGGTGAAATCAGGTTCTTGGGATGAATCTGGTGTCTTTATCTACACCACGAGCAACCACATCAAGTACGCGATAAACAACGGAGATCACGGAATTATACGTACTTTGGATTTGCCAATCTACGTCACAAAAGTAAAGGGTAACCAAGTTTACTGCCTCGACCGGGAATGTCGGCCACGAATTTTGAGGGTAGACCCGACGGAATACAAATTCAAACTAGCACTGATCAATAGAAAATATGAGGAAGTTTTGCACATGGTGCGTACGGCAAACCTCGTTGGCCAGTCGATCATTGCTTATCTTCAGCAGAAGGGCTATCCAGAAGTTGCTTTGCATTTCGTTAAGGATGAGAAAACGAGGTTTGGTCTCGCCTTGGAATGTGGGAATATAGAGGTTGCACTCGAAGCTGCCAGGTCACTGGATCAGAAAACTTGCTGGGAAAGTTTGGCTAATGCAGCTCTCCTGCAGGGAAATCACCAGGTTGTAGAGATGTGCTACCAAAGGACGAAGAACTTTGAGAAACTAGCTTTCCTTTACCTCATCACTGGCAACCTGGACAAACTCAGGAAAATGACGAAGATTGCGGAAATACGAAAGGATGTTTCTGGGCAATATCAGGGAAGTCTTCTCTTAGGAGATATTTATGAACGAGCTAAGATTCTTAAGGTAATGATTACTAACTCATATTCCATAGAATACATACTGGAGAATAATAATTTATACAAAAATGTAAAAACAAATTTAGTTCGAACAGTTGAAAACAAATGTAATGATATTGTTTGTAGATGGGAAAAAAGAGATACATCAATGAATCGATTGCCTTTAGATTAAAAACTAATAATAGTGTTGTGGCAAAGGCTTTTGCACTCCCAAAAGTACACAAACCTGGTCTAAACTGGAGATTAATTGTTTCCACACTTGGATCACCAACTTATAATTTATCAAGATACCTATCGAATATTTTAAAACCAATTTCAGGAAGAACTGATTCGTTTATAAAAATAGCTGGGAATTAAAACAAAAAGTCAGTAACATTATAATACCTCCTACTCATTCATTAGTTTCTTTAGATGTCGTGTCAATGTTCGACAATATCCCTCTTGATTTAGAGTTTGATTGCATTGAAGAAAAATTGTTAAAGCTTCTCCGGCTTGAACGAACACATTCTCATCGCGTGTCTCGTGCTGCGCACTCGATCAAAGTTTGGCCAAAACGGTAGAGAAGTTTTGTTGCCTAACTTTTTTCACATGTTGTGTAGCTTTTCTAGAAATTTAATTTTTTAAT
>WSXT02067201.1:0-12436 GCA_011762715.2 Neuroterus valhalla | reverse complement strand
AGAACCTATCATAGACTTGTTCAACCGTTTCATAGTATAAGTCTTTAATATTATCGATTTCATTTTTGTCTGTTGTTAAAATTAATAGTTATAATAAGAGTTATAATAATATAATTCATAGTTCGATTAATAATAAAGTTAGAAAAGAGTTGACAGGAAGTTACAACTTTTGAAATAAAACCGTATCTATTTGGCATAACCCTGAAAAAAACCTTCTTTAACAATAATGAGTTGGCTGACGTTAAATAAATTATGTTTGAGATGATAGTTGAAAACAATAATCAATATTTTCAATACAATTACTTGAATAGGATTGATAATAACCTCACTCTGAGACCTGAGTGAAAGTTCGGCAGGGAATCATATTTATATAAACAAATTTTTTTCAAAAGAGGAATGAATTTGTTGCATATTCAGACAAAATTTGATGAATGGGAGCATGCAAATAAAAAAGTAAGCATTGAACCGCCCTCCTGACCACATATTTCCAGAATGAATAGGTACTATCAATCCTCTGATTACTTCCTTTTTCCGACAATTTTTTTCATCACTGTTTTATCAATCAACTTTCTGTCAGTCGGCAATCAAGCGCATGCATCAATTTAGCAGCCACTATGGGATGGCCAGTTGAGGGAAAAATAGAGACAAAATATCTAGAAACAGCGTAAATTTTATTTTAAACTGTGCTCCCATGAAAAAATTAACTTTCAGCCGAAATAGTTTGAACAGAACAGAAGTTTTTAATTTGAATAAAATTCATTTCAATTTTCAATAAAATTGTCTAGGCATGTTCTGCAGAGTACCTATATTTTCTTAAACTAGACGAAAATAAGAACAAACATATTTTGACATAAATTACGCAAAATATAAACCGTAAGTTGAACATTTCAATTAAGTACTATTTTATGCAGGTTTATGAAAAAAATTTAGAGTTTTTCAATGAATGAAGCACAACATTCAAATTTATGTACTTACTCTTCAAAGCAATTTTTTCCAGAATATTTTTTAAAACAAAGCCTCGAAAACTTTATTGCGAGTTTAAAAGCCTTGAATAAACAAAACAATAAATAAATTTTTTTGCCATTCTAACAGTTTCAGCAAAAAGCTTATTTGTCTATTTGGCGCAACTGTGCGTTCGTCGAATGATGAAAAAGACACAAGAGTATATAATGCGAAGTAATGGAGAGAGTAAGGAGGGATAAGGAATAGTGTAAAGTACTCAGAATCACTAAAAATGATAATAAATCCTTATTAGGTTGCCAGCAAAAAAATGTAAAAAAGGATATAGTATGTCCAATTACAACTTAAAGGAAATTATGAAAGAAAAGGAGAAGGCAAGCCAAAAGAAAGTGAGACGAAGAGTATTAAGAGAAGTACAGAAAAGTTAGAGGAAGGAAAAGGAAATGAGAAATGGGGTAGAGAAATAAGAGGGAAATCAGGTTAATTAGGAACGTTGAATGGGAGATAGGGAAAATATCAAAGTAAGAGAAGAGAAAATCTAGCAGAAGAAAATATGAAAATGAGGACTTTGATAACTTAGAAGAAATTAGCAGGAGTGGAAGTAAAAAAAAATAGGTTGGAGAATGAAAATCATTCATTTGAATCAAATAAAAATGGAGAAGAAATAAAGTGAAATGAAGAGGGAGAGGTCAAGTTATAGGAAGTGAGGAGGAAAGGAAGACAAGCCTAGAGTAGGCGGGAGGAAACGGGCTATGGGAGGTGAGGAGAAATTAGGAAGAGTAAGAGGAGATACTGAATGAAGATGGAAAATGAAAAGCAATTTGGGACAAACGAAACAGGGTAATCAAATTACAAGAAGTGAGGAAAAGGTAAAGACTAGCAGGAGAAGAGGGACGAGAGAGGTTCTATAGTTGGTAAAAAAAATCAGAAGCATTAGGAGAATATGAGGAATGGCAGTGGCCAAACGAGAAGAATGTAAATGTAGGTAAATGTGAAGGTAGTAAATATGAAGAGGGAAATGTAGGTAAATCAGGAGGACGGAGGGTATACAAAATCAAACATGAGAAAGGTGATGAGAAAGAAATGATAGGAGTTGAGCGCAAATAGGGAGAAGTCAGTGGAAATGGAGCATTTAATAGAGGAAAGAAGATTAATGAGAATAAATATAAGGAAGAAGAGGGAGCGGTTAAATGATAGAAAGTGAAGAAAAGAGAAAGATTAGCAGGAAACAAGTGAAAAGGAGGGGACTTGGAGAGGATAGAGGAAATAATGAAAAATGAGCAGAAGAGAAAGATGATAAGGACAAAAGTAATAACAGGGGGACTGTGGTTGGTAAGGAAGAATCGGAAGCCGTAGGGAAATATGAGAAAAAGGAGTAAAAACGAGAGAGAAATGGTGGAAAAAAAGGCAAAAATTGAAGAAAGTAGGAGAATGGTAAAAAGTAATGAGAATAGAAGGCTGAGCAGAAGGCATCTGAAAGGAGGGAGGGTATAAGAGTTAGGAGTATATTGGAAAAAAAAATTGAAATTGGAAATAGGGTGGAAAAATGGAGAGCAATGAAGAAAAAAGAAAAGGAATGAAGAAACGTAGGTAAATTATAAGGAAGAAGGTTGAGAGAAGGACAAGCATGACGAAGAAAGAAAGACGAGAAGGACAGAACACGGAAGGGTATAAGAGGTAGTAGAATATTGGGAAATGTAATGAGAATTGGGTAAAAGGGTGGACAATCGAAAAGCGGTGGAGAGTAATGGGGGGGGGGGGATGATGAAACCTAGGTAAATTATAAGGAAGAAGGATAATAAAAAGGCAAGCATGAGGAAGATGATGGGAAGAGGGCTGTAAAAGGTGAGCGGAAATCAGGAAAAGTAAGCTGCAATTAGGAATGCTGTGGGAGTATAAAAATTAGGGGAACAAGTAGGAGGAATGAAGGGGAGTGATAAAATTATAGAAAGTGAGGAGAGAAGAAAGACGAGCAGGATTTAAGTTATGAGAAGGGAACAATGGAAGGTAAGGGGAAATCAGTAGCAGCAAGGAAATACGAGTAGTAGCGTAGTGAAATCAAAGAGGAATGATGAAAAAAAGAGTGGGAAAAATAAAGGAGGGAAATCACATGAAGTGATGATGACGAAGGACAAGCAGGAGGGCATTGGAAAGAGGGGACAGTGGGAGGTAAGGAGAAATCAGGAAAAGTATAGAGAAAGGGCGGAAAGGTTGAGGAAATGAGAAGAAATTAGGAGAAATAGGTAGAAACGTAGGAAAGTAGTGTAATTATAAGAAAGAAAAAGGAGAAAAAGGCAAGCAGGGTGGAATTCAATGAGGAACGGGGTAAGTAAGCAGGAAACACTTGGGAGAAATAAGGAGAAATAAAGGGAAGTAGGGTAATTATGGGAGGTGAGGAGAAGATAGAGGTGAGCAGCAAGGAAGTGAAAAGATAGGTACAATTGAAGGGAAATGAACCTAAATTAAATTTTGAGGAACTAGATTTGGTAAACTTAAGCGAAGTTGAAAAACGAGAGGACGTTTCCACATTGTGTGCCTTATTTATTTGCAGTATATGAAGTGGGATCTTGTGTTCTTCAGTTTAGAGAGACCAGGGAATGAAAAAAAAGAGAGGATATTGATCCAGCTCCATTGTCTATTGTGAGCGACCTATCTCGTTCATTTCTTTGTGATGAATATTCGTTCTTCCACTCAACGCACCCAATTTCTCCATCACGGATATAAATAATTTTCTAGATCCACATAAATGCCATTCAAGCCACATAAAGAAGTTATGTAGAATATTTTGTTTGGGATAAATTGTTTCGCTGGTATAGCAAGTCACGCAACCTAGAATTTTGATTATTCATTATTCAATATCCCGCTCTTTGGATATAAATAATTTTCAAGATCTTTCGAGATTATATTGTTCAGAATTTTTTCTCTACCCAGTGGAATTATTGATTTGAACGTGAGTTCAAATTGTTTATCATATAAATTTCTTCCGCTTGGATACAGATAGTATACAGGTCGATTGAGGTCCTCAGGTTATCATTGAATCAGAAATGAGACTTAAGGAGTTTGGAGAAGGTAAGGATTAAAAATGAGGAGAAGCGATCAGGAGAGATACGTGGGAATGTAAAGTTTCAAATATTAGGGAGAATGAAGTCAGGGTAGAATGGAGAAAAATTATGGAAAGTAAGGGGAAGGGAGGATAATTTTGTTGAATATTAAATATGTCATAGTCTATTAATTCATATTCTGGGGAATTCAAGCAATCTACAAGTTGAGAAAGACGCTGATAGATATAATTAGTGAAGATGAGACCTGACAGTATGATAAAACGAATGAAGTATTGGAATTTTCAGAAACCGTAAATCTTGGTGTGTCCCTTTAATAGTAAATCTTTGTCTACCACTATTGTGATTGTTAGTTTCACGCCAGGAGAATTTATCGCTCATAGATCATAATAACAAAGTACCCTTTGTTGAATCCTTAATCCTTAATCCTCACCCCTAATCACGCTTGTCGGAAGTGAAATTTCAGCACCGATTAAACGATGCAAACTTTACACTGTTGTGCCTTATGATTCTACTTCTTTTACTTATACAACTGCCCTGTGATTTCCATCTTCCTTTCCTTCTCTTGTACTTTGAACTACAAGCTTCACTTCAATTTTTAATGCCTTCTCCGAACTGCATTACATTTATGTAGATCAAGTAAGTCAGAAGTGAAACTTGTAGGTTAACACTTCTCAGGCTAAAAAGTTCCATATAATTAAAGTATAGTGAACAAGACAATGACATTTTTCATTTGTTTTATGAATTTTACTGCATGTAACAGAGTGATAAAATCATTGCCTGCTGATTTTCTACTTCAGACTTGCTGAAGTTTCACTTCAGACATGCAAAAGTTTCACTTCAGTCTTGCTGAAGTTTTGCTCCAGACTTGCCAAATTTTTACTTCAGACTTGCTGAAGTTTTACTTTAGCCTTGCTGAAGTGAGGAGAATGTGAGAAGAGAAAAAAAACGAGCAGGAATAAATTCATAAGAAGAGAACTACAGAAGGGTGAAATATCAGTGTTTCATCAGTTTTGTATAAACAGTTATGCGATGGCAACAAATAAAATCATTAGGTACAGTTGTGACACGCTTTTTTCGTTCCATCGTTGCTAGAGTTTCACTTCAGACTTGTTGAAGTTTTACTTCAGACTTGCTGAAGTTTTACTTCAGACATAATGAAGTTTCACTTCAGACTTGCTAAAGGTTTACTTCAGACTTGCTGAAGTTTCACTTCAGACTTGCTGAAGTTTGTCTGCAGACTTGCTGAAGTTTTACTTCAGACTTGCTGAAGTACTACTTCAGACCTGCTGAATTTCTACATCAGACTTGCTGAAGTTTCACTTCAGTCTTGCTGAAGTTTTGCTTTAGGCTTGCTAAATTTTTACTTCAGACTTGTTGAAGTTTTACTCCAGCCTTGCTGAAGTGAGGAGAATGTGAGAAGAGAAGAAAAACAAGCAGGAATAAATTTATAGGAAGAGAACTACAGAAGGTTGAAATATCAGTGTTTCATCAGTTTTGTATAAACAGTCATGCGATGGCAACAAAAAAATCATAAGTTACAGTTGTGACAAGCTTTCTTCGTTCCATCGTTACTAGAGTTTCACTTCAGACTTGCTGAAGTTTTACTCCAGACTTGCTGAAGTTTTACTACAGACTTGCTGAAGTTTTACTTTAGACTTGCTGAAGTTTTACTACAGACTTGCTGGAGTTTTACTACAGACTTGCTGGAGTTTCACTTCTGACTTGCTGATGTTTCACTTCAGACTTCCTGAAGTTTTACTTCAGACGTTCGTTTCGGATGAAGATCATGTTTTTGTACAATTCGTAATGCTAAATTTTGAAAAAGTTTACGATTTTCCATTGAGTTTTTTTTCAAGTATTAGCAGTCAAAATCATTCTCATATTTCAGATCTCATACTCTTTCCCCTACTTGACTCTTCTGAAATATTATTTCCGAGATTCTCCTGTTCGCCCCAAGTTTCAGAAGCTTCCTGTTCTCCTAGTATTCTTGCTATTTTTGCCCCACAGTTTCCTTCTCATTATTGGAGAAAATTTTCTTATTTATTTATTTTATTTTTTTCTTTGGAACTCATCTCGTTTGCTTGGAAATTCTACTGCTTGGTTGAAAATTTCATTATTTTTTGGAATGCAATTGAATCGTTAAAAATAAATCCTATGGGACAACAATTTAACTACTTGTTTGAAGTTGAACTATTTTGGAAAATGCACTTCTTTCGCAGGAGATTGATCTTTTCCGCTGCAAATTTGACTATTGTTTAAAAATTTTTTTTAAATTAAAAATTGTACTATTCTGCGATTGGTCGAAAATAAATCTTTTTCTTTATCCAAAAAATCAACTATTTTGACGGAATGCATGTATTTTCTTGTAAATTTTTGTATTTTGTTGATAATCCATCTATTTTGACAGATACTTTTTTTTTGTAAGAGAATCACCTTATCAGCCGGAAATTCGACTATTTGTTTGAATTATCAGGACTTTGTAGGAAATGTCTTTCATATTTTCGGGTCGAAATACCATTTTTTTTATTTAAAAATATTTCTTATCGTGGAATAAAAGATAAATTCTTTCCTGTAAACAAATTTATTATTTGGTTGAGTATTAAACTATTTTTCTTGAAACTTAGCATACTAGGTAGATATTCAGTTTTTTTGTTTTTGAAAATTGATAGTGATAATTGAAATTCGTCTCTTTTTTATCAATTAAATTTTCTTGATGAAAAATATATGTTGATTTGTTTCATTGAGGATTGAATGTTTTTGTTGCTAATTTTTTTCTATTCTTTTTAATTTTACTCGTGAAAATTTGTTTTCAAGTTCAGAGATCTTCTTCGTCGATGAAAAATTCAGATGTTTGGTTGAAAATTAAATTATCATGTTCGAGTATTCAAAAATTCATTTTCGATGGTTGTAAGAATTTGCTTTCCCAGCTGAAGAATTAATTTTTGTTTTGTTTTGAGAGATCATATATTTTGTTACAATTTTGTCAACTCTTGTTGAAAATAGTTCTCCTGAACATAAAAATGAAGTTTTTGGTTGAGCATTGAACAATTGCTCGAAAAAAGCATGAATTTAGGTGCAATTTATGTTTTTGATTTAGGACTAAACTTTTAATTTTACGAGTTTGGACTTTGTTTCTCTATTTCTTACATGAAAAGGTTCAAATTGAAAAATCAGGGGTTTTTATTTTTCTAAGGTGAATCAACTATTTTTGATGAATCTGACTTGCCAAAAATATGTTATGTTTTTTGTTTGAAGGTTATTTTCAAACAGATTCACGTGTTTTCTGAAAGAGTCCTTTATCAGAAAATTTATCTTTGTGGGTAAACATTCATCTGTTTGGTCAAAAATCAACGGTTCCATCGAAGTTTAATAATTCTGTTAAAAATCAAGCTGCCGTGTGACAGTAATCTTTTTTGGGGAAGTCAACTGAGGTTAAAAAAAGATAATCTCGAAATCCTGATCACGGATGTGTATTCAGCGCTACAAAATCCAGAAAAATTGACTACTCTGATTGGGAATAATATTAACTTTTTGTTGCAAGATTTCACGCTTTGATCATATGTACGGTCTCTCTTGCACCGCAAAGTATTTGGCCCCGCAGACTAAAAGGATCAATTCCAACGCATTTTTTGCCGCTGATTCCAAATATGCAAAAAAAGCAACAAAAGACGAGGCTTTTTGAGGTTAGACAGTAAATGGTCATCAGTTTCGGGATCCCGTGGACAGGTTCAAATTCAGCGACCCAAAACCTATAGAATGTGACTACTCTACCGCGTCGGACAACCTACTTTTTCGTGAGGCTGTGTTATTATTGAATCCTCAATTGAACCAAATTCGGAAATTTAGATGCTTTGTTCAGATTTTTTTATTTTTGGGGAGAAAACTGATCTTTTTCTCTAAACACTCTATGATATCTATTCTAATATTTTTTTAAATCAATGAGTTTGGTTGCAAATTTGTCTCTTCTCTGAACATATTAACCGACTAGACATTCAGTTGTTTGTGGGAAATATAACTACTTGGTTAAAAATCCACTTTTCGGGTTAAAAAAAAAGTGGTTATTCTTGTTGAAAATTTAATGGAATTTTCATGACTTCTTTCAAGTCTATTCCGATTCATACCGAAAAATAGAGGAGAAATCGGTAGAGTGACATCTTTATCTAGTTTGATCGGTGACAAAGAATTGTGATAAATGAAATATTTAAATAACAGCATACTTTTTTATTATTCCCGAATAAGAAGGATTGATTTCGATCAACAATTATGGACTCTGGTCTTCTTTGAAACAAATTTTGACAGTGCCTTTGCGCCCTACGCTACATGCTACATAAGTCGCATGGAATGACAAAACCTATTAAACCTCTCAGAAAACCAAAAACGAGGTAATGACTCATAATCACAATGAATGATAATGACGAGTGATAATCACTCAAAATATTTCATTTATAATTCTTTAACTTCTCTTTAAGTGCACTTTTATAATTTCCATTTGAAATTTATTTCCCTTCTTTTAGAGCGTGTCATATTTTTTTCGCTTTTTGTAAAAACGATAAATTCATGAAGTGGAAATTGTCAGCTCAGCATTACTGAACGGAAATCGATAACACTTTCCGACACTATACAAAGCTGTAAAAAAAGACTCATGAAATAAAGTACAAATAAAACAAGTATCATTCTGGTTATTGCCAACAGTTATCGATGAAACGAATCGAATGAGCATAAGAGTAAAGGAAAATTTCGGAATTTCAAATTGAAGATATTTGAATCAGAGGTCTCGAGAGCAGTAAAAAGGTCAAGTTTCGAAAATAGTAAAAAGCGTTGAGTTCGAGCAATATAATGCAATATAATTTATAAAAAGGCTCATTCTTCCTTATTCTTCCTATTCTTCTCGGCTGTTTTACTGCAGCAGCATCTTCTTGAAACTCCTTCTGAAACGGCACCTTCTTGCCTTAGCTAATGGATAAGCATTCTATCGCCCTGAGCAAACAATATGAAGGAAGGAAATAACCATGAGGGCATTTTCCACTCGTATATTTGTATACCATTTGCAAACCGGGAATTTCATTCACCACCCGATATCAATAATCAGATCCTCAAAAAATATTCATTTTTATTAAGGTGAGATGAAAGTTTATCAAATAAAAAAATTGAATACAACTTTTTGTGAGAAAAGAACGCCTTCCCCGGTCTGCTGGAATTTCGAACCTAGAACCTTTCGTTATGCAGACGAATGCTCTCCCGACTGAGCAACGGTGCGGTCCGTCGAACTCCTTCTCACGGAAAGTATCCGCTTCCTAACTTTTCGTGTGAATTCATGATTCTAAAATTTTATTCTGAGATTTTAGTTACATAGGTCAGTTATGAAAGAAGACTCTGTTTTATATCCGAAAAAAATCTGCCCGACACGCTCGATGAAATAATCACCTCGCGCTCCGCTTTGACGAATACATTCTCATCTCGTGTCTCATGCTGCGCACTCGATCAAAATTTGTCCAAAACGGAAGAGAAATATTGTTGCCCAATTTTTCTCGTATGTTGTGTAATTTTTCTATAAATTTAACCGCCTAATTTTTATTGAATTTTTCCTAATGATACTCATTTTTATTTATATTTTCGAACTTCGAAAAAGCCATAACTCTGACAATTCTGTTTAGATCAAAAAATATCAAAGAGATAAATCGTTCCACTTATTACTCACTATAGGAAGCTGTACTTACAGTTTTCAAATCTTGAAGCAAATGGTCTCACAAATTTTCAAAATGCTCTTTTCGAATTTTTTTCTAAAATGGTTGGCTCATAAACTCGACCTTCAGCTTCTGACATTGAAAAAGTGTACCAAAGGTCGATCAAGCAGATCAGTTTTTTTTAACTTATCGTGCTAACACACAGACATACAGACAGACAGACATACATTCATACAGACCTACAGACAGAAACATTCGTAAAAATGAGGATTTTTAGTCGAACAATGGAAGATACGAAAAGAGCTTTGAAGGAAAAATATTTCTTTTTGAGAGCCCTTGAAGTTGATCTTCACAACATTTTGATTGATTCGAACTAATTTTGGACTTATAATGATTTTTAATTTTTTTCAAAGAATCAAAAAATCAAGTTTGTGCCGCACAAAAAATGATGAAAAATAGAAAATTTTATTTTTCGGTCAAACTATGCAAGTTACGGGAAAATATACATGGACAAAAATGGTGTACCAAAAAAAGATCTACCAATTTCGTAAAATTTACTTTCTCATAGGAAGCGTTCTTCCTGTTTCAATCGCACAAAATAAAATAAAACATTAAACAATAAATTTCCAGAAAAAGTAGACGGCATATTAGGAAAATTGGGCAACGAAATTTCTCTATCATTTCCGATAAAATTTTGATCGAGTGCGCAGCACGAGACACGTAATAATAATGTATTCGTTTAAGCCGTAGAAGTTTCAACAGAAGAAAATGCTAAATCATCAAGTGAAAATAGTCGGCATTTCGCTATCGAGTTTCAGAAGCTGTGTATACAAATGTAGGAAAGTATAAAGACCGTGCACGTAGCGCGAGTTAAATTCACAACCGATCGCGGAGCGTGGGGTGAGTTCAAAATCGAGCGTGAAGCGCGAGATCTGACAGACAAGCGCCCTACGCTGCCTACCTATATAAATAAATACACAGTTCTAGAAAATTTTAGTCTAAGATTCTTATTTCAGTGATATTGTTAGTTATGACAGAAGACTTCGTTTATCACCCACATACCACTGAATCTACTGCACCGACCGATTTAAATGATCAAATATTCGTAACATATCACTCTCATTAGGACAAGATGGGAATTCATTCAATCAACAAATGAAATACAAATTTCTTCGCAAAAGGACCAACTTCCCCGCTGGGCCAAAATCCGGACCTAGGACACTTCGTTATCCAGACGAGTGTTCTCCCAACTGAGCTACGTTGCGGTCCATCGATCTCCTTCTCATGGAAATCAGTTGGATTGTAAAATTTACCTCTTGAAGTAAAATTTTTTCTGAATGATTTACATAAGGTGTGACTTCTTGTGATTGCAAGGAATTTTCCAAGTTCGAACTTAAAACGACTTTCCCTTGCTGTTTTCTTGAATGAGTGAAAAAAAGAAGAATCGAAAATAGCTACTTATATAAATAATGAAGAATAATGAGTAATCACAAAATATTCGAAAAGCCATTCTTCTGGATGAGGTCGCAATCAGCAGGCACTTTCTTTCCTTATGACTATACAAATACCTTTATTTTTTAGGTCTCCAATTCTGGATGCAGACAGATTAAAGCAATATTTTCGAGGAAGACATATTATCGACTCGCCAAATGCTACACTGTAATAAATAAATACTTCATTTATTTGATTGAATGGTGATGAACCCCAAAGTCAATAAACATTATTCCTGAGTAGAAGCGAAAGGGGCGGAGAAGGAAATAAATCATAATATTATTTCGTATGATGGATTTTCACACTCATACAGATCGAATTCAGCAATGAAAATACTGACGCATTTCCAAAATACACCAAATCGGCCGGCTGCGCGGGAACATTCCCATGGTGCGCTATACGCGCTGCTCGCTTTGCTCACAAGTTTGTGCGCGCCTACGGTGCCACTCATTTGGGTCTCGCGCTTCGCGATCGATGATGTATTTACTTCGCGCCTGGCTGCTTCCATACTTGATTCAGTTTACAGTGTAATGCATACCTACTTAGAGTTGCAAATATTGCCAAATTGTTGGAAACTTCTACTTTGATGACGATAATCAATTTATTTTTTATTGCTGATGTAAATGTTTTCAAAATCAATTTTACGCAAGGCGATACCGGTCTTGAGGAATACATTCTCATTACAATACTCGACGCCAATATTAACATGTTGTGTAGTTTGGCCAGCAAATTGAATTTTCCATGGTTTGAAAAGCGATGTGACGATTAAAACAGAAAATATACGTCTTATTGAAAAGTAATAGAAGTGAAACTTGTAGACCTTTTTATGATGAACAATTCTTCTATCTAATATTTCTTTGTGTTAGTCCAGGAGCTGGGTAGGATCCCATATGCATTTAAGAGGTGAAGGATAAAAACTATGTAGTCTTATGTATTTTGACCCGTTGAATCCAATGGTACCGGTTAATTTTGCGATAAGTGCCTAGGTTTTGTTTAAAACGCAATTGTTGAAACAATTATGAGAAAATGATTTTTTTCAATGGGACAAATTTTTTTTAGATAATTTGAGTCATTTTAGGAAGAAATGGTTTTTGTCATTTTTTTGTAAAATGCATATTTGAAAAGTTATGAATTTTTGAAGTTCAAAATTTGACGATTTTTCGCAACTTTGAATGTTAATAATTTTCGATCTATTGAATATTTTGAGGAAAACAAAGAATCAACTTATTCTCTAAGTCT
>WSXT02067190.1:0-12436 GCA_011762715.2 Neuroterus valhalla | reverse complement strand
GAATTCTCAATGATTTTCATTAAAAATGTGAACAGAAGTTATTAATGAGATTAAAGCGTTATTCTATATATTGCAAAAATTATTCAATGAATTGAAAATTTTGTTTAAGATAAAGCGTCATTTCTCTTTTTCCATAGTTTTTCAAGTAAAAATAGAGTTTGCTATAAATATTACTTAGAATTGTGAATTCTGGAAAAACTTCAGAATCAAGCGTTCATGTTACAAATGAGAGAATATGGAATTGAAACTCTTCCCTAGATTTAGAATTGTTTGAATCTTCCTGAATCCAACTTCTTTAGAAACAATTTTAAAACTGTATCTTTTTATTTCATTCTAAGGTAAGGTAAAAATCATCAAAATGTTGTGAAATTCATTGTATTCCGCTTTTTCCAAAGAAGGATATATAATGAATATCATATCCTGCTCAAGATGCGATAATGATTAACAAAATGACGGGAGGTTTAAAATAATTTTTCCAGTGAACCTGGAGCACGAGTCATCCCCTCTCTTCCTTACTAAGGTGGCTGAGTCCACTCGCTAAGGTCGTTCTGCAATCCAGATGCTTTGTTGGTAGCTATTTTTGATTCTTATATGATACTTCAATTTAAATGGAAGACCTTCGAAGGTTATCTCAGCATGTGATTTCAGATATGACGAGATTTTTTTCGCCTTGTAAGATAAATCGCATGATGATATAGAATTCTATTCTTTGACTTGGGTAACGAGTAAATATTGATATAACTCTCAAATAATTCAAGGTTACAATAGGTCTGAGAGCAAAGATTTGATACTTCTTCCTCATCATTTTCTGCCTTATGTATAAGAATCAGAACAAGGATTAAAAAATTCAATGTGCCTTATACAGAACCTGCTGATTTTTGACAAGTTATATTCTTCATTATTCAAACGATTTGAAAGAAAAATTTGAATGATAAGATGTCAGCAATTATCCTTATATATTGTAATTTTTTTCAAATGATTGAGCTTTCCACTATCCGTTTCGTATCTTAATAGACTTCTGATGACATGCACAGGAAATGTCGGAACTCCTTCCTATCAAACTATTTTTTTCCATTCTTACAGAATCATAGCTGCGTGACCACGCCGATGCCTTCGTTCGACTGTAGAAAAAATTTTGATTGGCTCCTCAGAAAAAAGTCAAACGAACGATACTGTTTTTTCTGTGCCGAATTTCATTCCCTTATGACTTTTGAAATTGTTATTCGAATTCATCCGAAAATATATTCCAAAGGTAATTAAAAGAGCAAATCGCTGTCCTCGAAATTGAGAGAAAATTATTTAAAAATCTGAAAACTCTTTAACAAAAGGAGGTATTTCGTGATCTGATTGTTATTAATACTAAGCATTCTGCCAACGTTTCGTGAACATTGCAGTTCATCATTTTCATTGCTGACAATCTAAGGCTTCTGGTACGCTGTCAGTGGACATTGCAATTATCCAATCTTCAAATCTCATAACTATTAGGGAACAATTCTAGACATATGAAAAAATGCATGAAAGTCCAATATTTAAAGGCTATTTGCGACCCTAAGGCACGATTGTGCTACTTGAAATTTTCAAGATGCAATTCTTATACTATTCACAACCAATTGCGAAAAAAAATTAACCTTGATTCAATATGGGGAGAACAAAAAAAATTGTCCAAGGCAGTTTGTACTTCAAGTACAACGGTTCTTACTTACCGAGTTTTTAAAAACCTTCCAGCTGGTTAGAAAAAAATATATATTCAGCGTTGAATAGGACAGTAATAATAGCTCTACCTGCTTTCTATGTCATAGCCGGGTCCGCGGCCAAGACTTCTCTACTTTGTATTTTATATAAAGAGAAAAGTTTGTAGTTTTGTACGCGATCAAAACCTGAAACACCTCTTTTCATTATAGTGGATCATCGTTAATGCATCAAATCAACTGGCAAATTTGTTGAAGATGTATCAATGTGTTCTTTTCGTAAAAATTCGAAGGTACAGACAAAACTTGGAATAGGCGTAATTTTAAAATTAAATCTTCTTTATTATGAACGTCAATGTCACAAATTATAAAATCAAAACAATCTCAAAATATTCAAGGTTTTGAATCTGGGAACCTTCTTTTCATGCATTCTGTAGAATAGGATACCAGGCGACCTTCTGGAGTATGCAGCCTTGTTCCTGCATGCGGAGCTCTGCAAGAGAGGACAATCTCTTCCCTAGCTGCTCGTAGGATTAACTATGGAAACACAACACTTGAATCCAGTTATAAATGCGGTTTAAAATGATCGAATGCGCAGAGCACCCGACAATGGTTCGGCCAGTATTGCCGATCGTTCCAGAGTTCGGGATGCTGAATTAGATCGAAACAAAATGACGAGCCGGCGAGACAATCGACGTTCTTTATGGACAAATCAACTTGATAATGACCTGCTTAGTTGCTATGATGCCAGTACTGTCCCTAATCACAGAGGTTACATGGCGCGCCTGCACACTCTGTGATGCCAGAAGCACCCAGAGCTTTTGCACCTTTAACAGCAAGTGTTGAGAATCCGTGCCGTCAACCTCGCGCGAACAAGAGATGTAACCAGGACGCTTCCTCGACAGCTGCCAGAACAAGCCGCAGAGGAAAATCAGGGAGCGACATTGAGACCAAATCCTGAAACGAAGCTTCCCTTGAGAGACGATGGCGAATTTAGTACAAGGAGAAACATGAACATTTAGTTTCCTCCCACGCCCCATGATCTGGCTGAAAAGGATGCTACCCTGCGCGAAGATTTCTCAGAAGATTCCGACCTCTGGACCATCACTTGTTCAGTTTATGATGCGGCGAGAGCTTTGGCTAATTTAAATCAGAGGTCCAAACCAACGATTGATGAAAAAACCGAAAAGCGCTTGCATCAACTGAACAAGAAGATTGGATTGGCAAGACAAAGCGCGTCCCGTATGCAGTGTGTTAATGACTGCATAAAATCTGGTAATCCTTTTATGGCAAGGGTCCGAAAGTTCGCTCATGAAATGGGAATCCATCATCACACATTGAAAATGTCAAAGCTGCTGACTATCGAGCAGCACATTGTTGACAAAATACGAGTACTATCTGATGCAAGGAGGAGAATTCAAAAGAGGGAGGGATAGGTCAGAGAGAATCTAAAGTTTCTCACTGACCCATCGCACCTCTTTAGCGATCTTCCTGATCTTGTCAAAAACCCACCGGAGTCCGAAGAAGTCGAGACATTTTGGGGGTAGATTTTTTAAGTGAAGCATCCATTGAATGAAGGCACTGAGAATATCATACGTTTCAAGGAGCTGTGCAATAATTATCTAAGAGGGAATGCTTACCAATCACTGCCGAGGAGGTGGAGAAAGTATTAAGGGGCAAAAAGAACTTCTGCGCTGCTGGTCGAGATTGTATTAAGAACTTCTGAAGTTCACTTCTACACACCAGCACCTGGCCCGCATCTTTACCTCATATTTGAAGTCAGAGATCCCTATTCCGGAGTGGCTGGTGTTAGGATGCACTGTACTCCTGCCGAAGAAGAGCGACTTGTCCAACCCAAGGAACTACAGAGCAATAACTTGTCTGAACATGGTGTATAAGATCTTTATGTCTATCCTGAATAATAGGGTTGTTCGGATAATTTGACCTGTATGGAGTAGGCTTTACGAACAACGAGGATCGAAAAGAGGCGCAGCAAAATGTCGGGAAAACCTGCTGTTCAACAGGAGTGTCTGCAAAGAAGCTGCGAACCACGAACACAATCTGTCGATGGCCTGGATTGATTACCAGGAAGCTTTTGATTCAACTTCCCATGGACTTATCATCTGTCTGTTGAAAAGCTTGAAGGTTCATCCAGATATAGTGGGATGCATTGAAAGAATAATACCTCTTTGGAAGACCAAATTATCTATCACTTTTGGAAAACATCGCGTAACTACCAACAGTGTCACTTTTCAGAGAGGTGTCTTCCAGGGTGATGCAATGAGCCCTCTCCTCTTCTGCATCACACTATTGTTTCTACCCCTCGCACTCAGTGATTTTCGTGGATACCTCTGTGGCGGGACTCATGTTCGTAAGCATAAGGTTACTCATATATTTTATATGGATGATGTAAAGATCTATGCTTCTAGAAAAGAGCATCTTGAGGATGCTCTTAGTATCGTCGGGAGGTACACACGAGAAAGCGGTATGGACTTTGGATTGGATAAGTGTGCCAAGATTCATCGTAAACGCGGAGGAATAGCAGGTATAGATGAGGACCCTGAGCTTGTTGGCCGAAGTGCTATTAGAAACCTTAGCGCTGGAGAGACCTACAAATACCTGAGTGTGCCTGAGAGCCGCATTCAGGATACAACATCTGTAAAGCAGGTTCTCCAAAGTTCGTTTGGGGTCATTCCATGGACGATGAACGAGCTCAGAGCCTTGATACCACTACGCGCAAGATGATGCATATGGCGAAAAGCTTGAACAGCAACTCGCCAATTCTGCGCTTATTCAGTGCACGCCGTGAAGGCAGGCGCGGACTTCTCAATCTTCAATATCTATACCACCGAATTATCCTGAGTACTGTCCATATTATCGCGAACGGTAGAGATCCTCTCCTGGCAATGGTCAGGAATCACGTAATAAATGGAGATGGTGCCTTCCTGTATGGAGCCGCCGAGCGGGCAGCGAAACCCTTAGCCCGAACCTCAACATCAGGAGAGGGGACAGTGCAGTATCCCATCAAGATGCCTCACTTCTGAAAGAACAGGTGAGGAGAGCGGAGGCCAAAAACTTCGTAGAACAACATAAAGACGAGTCGATGCACGGAAAATTTTACTTAATTGTAAAAGAACAATCATTGTCACATGAGTCAACGTTTGCTTTCCTCAAATCGCCTGGCCTCAATTCAGGAAAAGGGAGTTTTATTCCCGAATATACTATCCAATTGTCCTGTTCACGCAGAAATGACGTATTTGTACAGACACAACGCTACAAAGATCTCAGAGAACACCTGGAGTGCCATCATCAAGGATATTTGGTCAAATTAATCGTTTTTTCATCGGTGCTCTTGAAAGTGCGACGCCTACACTGGTTAGTAACCTGAAAGCCATACCGGTGTGCCAGAAATATGCCGTGGCGCTTACTGGATGGAAGCAAAGAGCAGTCGTACTTGGGTCGCTTCGTGTCCTGAAGACGCACAAGTGTTTCACCGGTCCTTCATTGTGATTTTATCGTATATGTGGTTACGCATCTCACGGTTGTGAGACGTGGCTATAGATTTGTTATACCGTGGTTCAACTGGGTATAACTTGATTGACCTATAAGAAGCAGTTTCTTTTCTTCATCTGGAACGAAGGAGGAACCTCACATCAGAAACTTAGCTGAGAGCTCGGTAGTGTCAGATTCCTGCCGACTATAACTCCTCATTCCAACGCAACACATTTTCTCGGAACCAACTTTCGCATAACTTCAGGGAAATAGGCGTGAGAGCGTGTTCAACGTCCTGCTGTTATTCTATCTCCTTGTCTTTACAATTGCTTCTAAACACATCAAGATGTATGCATTGTCCTTACTAGCGCGACGGTGTCTTGCGATAGGCTCGCTGGCCTTTTACATCTCAGCAAAAGTTCTTTATTTAGTTCTTCGAGGCTGTACCTTCGATCCAGCCTCCAAAACACTGCTCTTACCACAGTTCCTGAAAGATGATCCTCCTGAGAGTCATCCTGATTCGCGACACTGAGTAGCAGTGTGAAGTATCTCGAACACCACGGAACTGTGTTTCCCTTTGCCGCACCTTTAACAGAACTTCTTCCTATCTGGCCCGGTGCAGGCTGCTGCCATTTGACTGTTGCACTAACAGCGGTAGCACCAGGTGACTTTAATTTTCTTCCTGACTCGGCTGGACACTTATTTTGCTTCAGGTGTCCTGTCCTTAAGAGCCTCACAGCATTTTCCTTCGTCATTTCAACGTATTTTTGAGATTAGCCCTGCAAGCTCTCTACGTCATGCTCAACCTGCAGCCGACACTTCAGGATCGCTGAAGTAGCCTTCTACGGCTTGAACAGCTTCTTCCTTCTCTGTTAAGGGCTCAAACTCACGAATCTCAACCACGACTTGGGGAACGAGCTTGCGCACGTTTTTTTCTATCGTCTACTACTGCTCTGATCGCGGGAGTCGATTTCTGCCTTCCTTTATTCTCACTGCAAACCTCAATCGAATACTACTGTTGTCAGTTTCACGAACGCTCCTAATTTTGAGACCAAGGGTGCCCAGATATACAACCTGCAAATGTCTCTTAAGACGCAAGCGTATCTGTATCCCTCAGAGGACTTTTTTGAGCGCAGCCGCAGGTCGAGTTTACCTATGTCCCTTATTATTTTTTTTTGGCCTGTCAGCAGGATGAGTCAACATCATGCAGCTCAAAGCCACAGGTATAGATACTTGCATCCTTCGGCATGGTTGTCAAGGCTTCAGCTTAGGGATTTTTCTTTCAGGACCATCCTTAGAACATTGACTGTGACTGCTTATGACTCGTGTGACCATGTCCAGCGGAAATCTTCCGTCAGAGCCCCTTTACGCAAATATAGAACGGGCTCAGTAGCCTGGTTGAGGGCACCGATAGTTTGTATATTGTACGCGGGGCGTGTTTTATTTCCGATGTACGCTCTGTTCTCAGCAAGCATTCCCGAATCCACCTGATAATTTTTAGTATTATGAATATTATGCAGTTACAGCAAAGTCAAACAAAATATTAGGTAGAGTTACCATGCCAATTATGTTTTATATTTTTTGTCACGATTCAGTACCATCTTCTTGAAAACAACTTGCAACAAAATGTAACATCTCTTTCTGTGGACATGAAACATCTCTGGATTGGAAGAAATGAGGAAACTAATTTCCTTTGCTCATAATTATGTGCATCATTGAAGTGGAAACATGTGTTGAGAATGACATTTCAGTGAAAATCACATAGGAGTGCATGTAGGTATATTTATTGTCAACCAGCTGCGCCCTGTGGCTCAAGAACTTTCGTGTGCTCATGCACAAGAACATTGCTAAAGATCATCACATGATCAAATGCATAGTTGACGATTCTGTAAAGGACATACAAATATTTATTTTTATATATAAAGATAATATATAATAATTTTCTTATATTTGAAACACACTCGTGATTATTAATTGAATCCTTCTACATTTTCAATGTAACTCTCAGTTTTATAATCCATGTACAAATTCACTTATCATTGATCATTCCGGAACAACTACCTCCGGATTTCGAATTCTGAGCTGCAATACACTGAATATCAACGAATGAGACTGCATCGGATAGAAATAACACTTTCGTTTCCAGAGGGCATGCTCTCGAAAACTGCTCTCCATGCAACGCATGGAGGCTGAGATTGTAGAATGCCAGAGGTGTTTTGTTCAAAAGAAAAGGAGTCAGAAGAAGATGATTAATCTGATGGTGGCTAAAGATTCGGCCTTATTATAACTAAAAATGCATATAAGCATTCAGGGAAGTATAGGTTTGTATCTTTCAGACTATTATGGGATAGAATGCATATGAGAATCAGGAGATTATCCATGAAAGCATGCTTTGTTTTGATTTATACAGAGAGTAGGAATGTGAAAGATTCCTTTTGTGACTTATTTGGAAAAAATAAAGGTTCTTGCGTTGCTCGGAAGAATATCATCTCATTTAGAGACATGAATGGCTGTGCTGCTGTTTATCGCAGAAGAACAAAAAAGGTACTTCTTCATTAAGAGAACCAGAAATTAAACAGTCGTGAGGAGAATTTGATTAGATAAGGCTCACAAAAACGCTAATTCATCACAAACACCTGATTCAACAAACAACTGTGCATGTGACAAATTTGCACGTGTACGATTTTCTAAGTGCTTATTGTGTGAGTCTTTTTCGTGAAGTCTTGTGAACCCCTTTTTCCAGGGTCAAAAGAAAACTTGGACATTTTTGCATGTGCACAGCTTGCATTTGGATAATTAAGCAGGTGCCGAATTCGCACTTGGACAACAGTATATGAGGTGCTTCGAATAGGCAACTCATAAATTCCTCATACCTTCGATGACAAACGTATGTAAGAGATAAGGCGAGCAAGGGTTCGAACTTGGTCAAAGCAGTCGCAGGCTGAAAGCAGAGAATATATGCAAGCCGTAAATACAAGGAGCAAACCATAAAAATTCAAGAAACATCTATCCCACATAAAGGAGACTGAAAAATGAGATTTGTTATCGAGAATGTGAGAGGTTACTGGACAATACTGCAGAAAAGCTTCTCAAAGGATGAATTTTAAGTAATACGCAACGAGAGACGGCAAGCGTAATCTGAAAAATTGAATATTAGAGGTCCCAGCAGAAAATAGGTAAATAAGAGGATGATTATAGAGATAAAAACAAGGAAACAAAGACACTAATCGAGGAAAAATGAAATGGAATGGAATCGGAAAAATATACGAGAATGCAAAAGGAATCCAAAGGAGATGTGAAATTATTATTGATATGGGTTGAGGAGACTTTACAAGAAGTACCAGCGCAAATTCATCCATAATTGATAACATGAATTTTGACAGGTTTTCCGCCTCGGATGCCAGGCCACCATTGAGCTGAACGATAAACGTTCCCATTTGGCCTTGGCATTGATATGAATAAGTGATAGTAGGCTGACATATCGCCTCCATCATTTCCTATGGCACTTCCATGATTATGGTCACTCACATTGTACAGGGAAAAGTGGGTAACAACAAATTCATGGCCACGCCCTACATTTATTTCAGCATACTCTGGACCATGGATAGCGATATTATGACCAGCTTTCGAATCAAGCGAGGTAAGAGTTGATTCATAATTTTTCCCTGGGATCCTCAAAAAATAGTGAATGTCCCTAGGGTGCACTTGTCCACGTTGCATCCAAAGAGGTACCACTGAATTCGCAATAAGCTGGAGGTTTCCTGCATAAATAGAGCCATCCTTCATTGTTGCAGTAAGGGTTCTTGGAGGGTGCCAAAAGTGGTGAAATCCATTTGAATCTGATTTTTTACAAAAAATGGATACAAATGAAGTTTTTCTATACTTTTAAGACGCGTTTCATGAAACACGTAACAAATGTTTGTCCATTTATGACCCCCTTTCCTCTACCACGTTCTATCACCCTCACGCACTACTGTGACGTACCAGTGGAATGAAACAAATTTTGCGTGTTTTCTACTACCTCAACTCAAGTGATACATTTTGGAAAAAAGCCGATAATTTTCATCCAAGCTTTTCCCAGCGTAGTAAATATGTGACTGAAGTTACAGGACCTGGCTGGTTTGAGGATGCTCTGAGTTTTACTTATTCTAAGTCATCAAAAGACGATTTAACTAAATGGCTTTTTCGATACTTTCTATGCATGATCTTCTTCAAGCCAGGAAGATGTATTCTCTAGTGAATAATTGTGTTCACGGACTGAGAACATAAATTCCCAATAGTCGAGATAATTACCAAACTGGAAAAATGACTTTCATCCAAAAAAATTATGATTTTGAATACTGATAATTAAATTCCCAACAAGGAAGTGCACGTTGAAGACTGGGGAGATCAAGCTTTTCTTAGACTCCAAGTTCTTAACAGAGCAGTAGATTTTTTCCAACCAAATAGCTCAATTTTTCTACCAAAACCTTAGCTTCCTACCGAAGGAAATCTTCGGGACAGAAGAAGAATTTCATATTTGCTGGACAACAACAGAAGAAATAACGTTCCAACCAGGTCACGTGCCTATTATAAATTTTGTACAAGTATCATATTCAAAACTTCGGACGACACAGCTTGCACATCAAAAAAGGTTTGGAGAACAATATTATCAAGGTATATTATATTCATAGGCTTGATAGTCGATACATAAAATGATCTACTTATTTCTATAATTTATTCATCCAACTAGAACATATCTATGTGCAACAGGCTTCTATGAAATGTTATACGCAGCAAAAGCTTCAAGTATATCTACCTCAGCTCCGTCTCATGAGTTTTGTCAAAACAAAATGTTATTTTGTTCAGTTGACTAGGTTTGTTCTCACGTTAGGAATTAGGGAAGTTGGAGCAAGATTCTCTGAAATATACGCAACTCTAGAAATGCCTGAAGGAGTGTAATAATAGATAAAGTATTAGCTAATTATCGCATGGGAATAAATGAGTGCAGGAGAAAGTACCTCCTTGTCGTCCTCTTCAACATCGTTTTTCCAGTTTAATTCTTTGAACATTGAAATTTGAATATCACGGGGTGCTTGTATAACACTGTTCTGCATTTTCGATCGCTCGTAAATTAATTTCATTCAGTTTCTCAATTAAAATGATATATTTGACTTACGATTGAAACAAACGAAGTTCACAAACGTGATAAGCAGGAAAGCGGCAGTGAGTTTCATCTTCTGAAAAAAAGAACAGGTATCTCAAAGAGTAAACTTATTCTCAAATGATTTAGTCTGGAGGATGTTTTGGTGAATGACGGCAGAATACTTATCTCAGATCTCAAAATTTTCCGTATTTGCTTTAGTTATTCGCCTTGAAACCTTCAGGATACACGTGAGCCCCAATTATGGAAACTTTTGGTTCTTGGTTTACTCCAAAGTCAACATAGGGAGCAACACGAATCATTCACATGATATCAATTAGCTGTATTTTATCTGAAAGTAGACTCTGCTGATTAGGGAGGATTGACTTTTTCTAATCATAAAGACTAGTTGATAAGGAGAAATTTTTCCGCCTCTCTCGTCTGTACGCACCATCCAGAGTACGAGACGGAAATCGAACGCGCAACTAGATGGAGTGGGTCTTAAGCTCATGCCCTAACCTTACGATCAACTGACTAGTTGAATGATTCAGAAGGAAATACTACAAACATCAGAACAATAAAATAGCTGCAGTTCTCATTTATGCTTTCTGTCGTACTCTTTCATAAATTGCACCTTCTCATATCTATTCTTTTTTTGGTAGACTTTTGACGAGACGCACAGCTCATTTTTCAACTTCTGTATTCCGAATCATTTGTCCATATAATGGAAACTTCTCTTTTAAAAAAATCCATTTGCTCGGAGATTGGTGACAGAGAAGACAAACAGTAATCTGAACATAAAATCTTTTCAATCGCGTCAATTATTCCTTGACTTCAATGTGGCACAATATCGATTCCTGCATATTCGAGCTACTTTCACATTGGTGAACATCCGTTGGAAAAGCTTCCACAAATTTCGCACGTAAATTCGCAGATGAAAAACTATCTGTACCCAGATTGTGTCAAAACTGCTCACCCCTGAGGAAAATTCGACTGGATTATACATTTGTTCTGACATCTCTAAAAACATTGGACATTATTCATAGTTTTCAGTGAATCTGAAACTTGTCACGAGTCATGATTTTTGCAATGTGATCCTGTTTTGCCTCAAAATATACATTGGAAGAGTTCCAGTTCATCGGGACAAAAGAAAGCACGAACCAGACTTGAGTCCAAAGATGCAGCGAAGGAAAAAGCAACGCAGTTCATGTACGGTCCCTCAGGAAAGGATTCCCAACATTGCTTCCAACAGTACGTAATCCGTATAGAGCGGTAAAGGGCTGGGGAAGGGGACTACTTCCAAGGGGATAATATGATCATTATGTAATTTGAAACCCAAATTCTTATAGATCATTAATTAGCCTCACCTTGTACTGCTAATTTGTTTTCAAATAAAAAATGCACTTCGATTCCCGGATCTATTCTCCTCAACTGCAACGAGTAAACTCATGGCCGGGATTTTGTTTCGGTGCACCAATCTGAATAACATAATGCGCATCCACCTTGTAGGAACGTATCTGTTTCCAAGAGTGTTTTTCTACTATTTTATAGAAATGCGGTGATGGGAGGAGAGACGATGGACCATTCCTATTGCTTGACTCGGAAGCAACGCGTCCAAGCATATATAATTTTCGTCACGTGGTCATTTTAAGTTTCTTTTCCAAGATGATCTACCTTGACTCGAATGTTCCGTTTCGAGAAATGCATCGACTTTCGCAATCATTGTAAGATGCTTTCCGATTGCAGATACACCTCATGGGAAAATTTTTGGTTTTAAAGAGTAATTTCCCAGATTTGATATAGAGCTGTAAGCACGAAGCACTTCTAGCCCCATATTCGGTTCCAGCATAATACACGTCATAACACATAAGAGTTTATCGGTCTAGTCTTTAGTACAGCTAACTTCTATTCTCCCTTTTTTCGAAGCCTGTCTTATTTAGCGGAATGACAAATTTTGCGAAGGTACAGCTATACATTCCTTCCATCATAGATATTTGGGCAAAAAAAAAATTTGGTGTAAGCATGATTTGGATTTTCGGAATTCGAAACTTTCAAGATACAAATCACAATATTTGAAATCAAAACTGTTCCTAAAATATTCAGTACTCTCAACGCATTAAATTGCTCGATGAAA
>WSXT02067189.1:0-26822 GCA_011762715.2 Neuroterus valhalla | reverse complement strand
ACGGGAATCGAACCCGCAACCAAACGAAGTAGGTCCAAAGCTCATGCCTTAGCCCCCACGACCAACTGACCACCCTATCGCAAATTTTATTATAATTATCTATGTTAGTAATGTTACTTTCTAGTAGTAGTTAGTAATGTTTCTATTATTTGTATGGAATATTCATTGTTCTGTTCGAAATTTTTCAATCATTCTATTTTTATTGAAAATTAGACCATCTTATTGAAAATCCATCTAGTTAAGATGGAAATTCAAGTTTTTTGGTATAAAATTCACCTATTGGGTTAAAAATAAAATTTTTCGTTGAAAATTTAGATTTACGGGTTAAATATTCCATTTCATTAAAGAAATTCAGCTCTTTGGCTTAGAAGTTTGAAAATCTAGTTCATTTTTTTCCTCTTTCGACTAGAAATTAGAAATTTTGGTAAAGAAATTTTTTTTCAGTAAAAAATTCTATTATTTGTTTTGAATATTTATTGTTCGGTTCCAACTTCCTCAATCATTCTTTTCGATATAAAGTAAGACTTTTTTATTAGGAACTATCTAGTTGGGTTAAAAATTTGCCTATTTTGGTAGATTTGATTATTTGACTGAACATTAACTTTTTAGTTGGGAATTCATATTCACGAGTTAGATATTTAATTTTTCATGGGAAACTCCGCTTTTTGGTTTGGAGTTTTGAAAATATGGTTGATTTTTTCCCATTTCTGGGTTGAAAATTTACCCATTCTTTTCTGAAAACTTGTTTTTTAATTTATATAATTTGTTTTTGCTTCTAAACTAAACACTCTTGAAGTTAAAATATCCATTGAATTATTCCGTTTTTTGTAGATAATATATCTTGAAATTCACCTCTTGAGCTCAAAAGTTATTCGTTTCTAAGAGAAGGATTTTTGTTTTGTTTCCGGTTGAAAGTTTAATTTGTTTAGTTAAAGATTAAACTATTTGGTTCAATCATCTCTCGTTTATAGTTGAAAATTTCAATAATCGACCGTTTTGTGACAAATCTAGCTTTTTGTCTGGAAATTTTTAGAGTGTGGTAGATTTATGTTCCTCTTTTCACTAGAAAATTTGACTTATTTGATTTTCGTTTTCATTGAAAAATTTAATTGTTTGTTCGTAGAATTTTTTGATTAAAATTGTACAATTGTGAGAGAAAATTATTCTATCTCATTGAAAATTCAACTTCTTTCCTGAAGATCCGTCTTTTAAAATTTGTAAATTGGACTATTTTGTGAGAAAGTTTGATTATTTGGTTAAAAACGAACTTTTTTGTTAAGATTCATACCTGCGGTTGGAAAATTACACTATAATGTAAAAAACTTAGCTTTTGGCTTGAAATTTAAGAATCTGGTTGAATGTTGCCCTCTCTCGGCCGAAAACTTAACTTCAACTATATGCTGAAAAATTAATCTCCTCAGATAAAAATTTGTCTTTTTCATAAATTTGGATGAACGATCACTACTAAAATTCGAAAGTTACTCAAAAATTGAATTACTCATCACTGATAAACAATATCCGGAATTCATGTTCATGAAAGAGTTCTCAAAAGGAAACAGGGGAAGTTAGTGGTTTTTAATTAGCCACGAGATAAGACACATTTCCTCTTCAATTCAACTGATTAAAATTTTTTTAAACAAGTTCTATTAGAAATCGCGAGAACGTGATGAAAGAATTTATAATTACAACGTAAATCTTCGCAATGATAATTTTTTACGAGAAAATTTTTTTTTCCCAGTACATTTATGGTATTCACATTCAGGAATTTCACGTTCGTCAGGCATCTCTGTTATTGAAATTTCTTACAATCTCGTGAAAGCAAATCGATAAGACATCTCGAGAGAGAAATCTAATATTTTTTATTAAAGCCGTAAAATAATCATTCGAATTTATCTAAAGAGTTATTCTTGTAAGTTTCAACAAATTACATTTCAACAAATTTTCAGAAAATGGAATTAGCTCCCAAAAATGAACAATAATTTTGAGTACGTAGCCTGAAAAATTAAACTTTATAAGAAATATGCATTTCAAAGCTTTTAGGAAAATAGATAAATGGAAATAAAAAATAAAATAAATGGTATAAGAAACAATTTTTTCGAATAACAGAATTTCACCGAATTTTACCAAATATTCTAAATTTGAACTAACAAAGATAAATTTTTGACGGCGAAGTTACATTTTCGACCAAAAGATATGATTTCCAACAAAATAATTGAATTTTTTACCAACCAAAAAACTCTTTCGCAAAAAATCGATTCTTCCACAAAACAATTGAACTTCCAACACAACAAATGAAATCTTGGCCGAATTACCAAATTTTTTTCCAACAACGATAAATTTTCGACTAAAAAGATTCATTTTCTACCAAAAAGCGAATTTCCAACAAAATACATCAATTTCCGACCAAATAGTTAAATTATCATCTACAAAACATATTTTTTCTACCAGAAATGGAATAGTTACATCTCAACTCTAAAAAATAATTTTCCAACTGGGATTCGACCAAAACAGACAAATTTTTAACAAAATAGTCCAATCGCTAAACAAAAACATGAACCTTCAAAACAAGCAGGATTATTTTATTCCCAGGAGGACGTATTTTTAACAGAATATATAAATTTTTGAACAAATACTTTGATCTTTCAATCCTCAAGAAAGAGTTTCTAACCAAAAACAGAATAGTTAATAATAATAACAATCCTTAGCATGAAAAACCTAATTTCAATTGAAAAAAGAACACATTTTTCACAAAATAATCCAATTTTGAACCAAGAAGCTGAATCTTCAACAAAAAATTAATTTATAACAAAGGAAGTCTCATTTCAACCAAATTGTGAACAAATATGAAATTCTAACCAGATACTTGAATTTTCAACAACAAAAAAAGAAATTCTCCACCATACAGAATTATTTTCTACCTTACAAGATGAATCATCAAGAGAATAGATTAGTTTTTAGTATTTTTTCCGAAAATTCTTAGATGTAAAATTTATATGGAAGTTGAATGTTCGGAATTTGACTGTTTCAGAAGAAAATCCTACACTTATTCTAATTAAAAGTTTATATTCTTTGGTAGGAGATTAAACTATTTGGTTAAGAAAAATAATTTTATACGTTTCTGAAAACAACTGATTAACGTCAGTCATTAGAATCTAGCTCTTCAAATTTATTATCAATCACATTTTTAAGGAGTGATTTACTCCCGTTCAATAGTGATTTTAGAGAATACATGATGTGAGGCTTTATTGGCTTCAATTGTATTAATGATTGTCGAATTAATTCCAATTATTACACATCAGACGGAAAAAGTAGTATATACCAATAAATAAGATAGTAAAACTTCCAATAAAATGGTTTTGTTATATTGTGAGTTTCAAAAATCTACTGAAAATATGAAAAGTAAAAAAACATCATAATTATTTTACATTACGTTGTCAAGTACTTGTAATAGAACTAGAATACTATGATTTTCTCCAGAAAATTGTATAATTTCAATATTGCGATAATCAAATTTTGAGAGGTGTCCAGTTTTATAATATTTTAATTTGAAAAATGTTTAATTCAATAAAAATAAGTCTTAAAATTTTGAATATTTGTGTATTAAAAATAATGTTAATCTTGATATACGATGTCAATACTTCGTAACTTTAGGTGTTCAGCTTTCCTTCTACAGCCAAATATTGTTGTTTCAATCAATTAAAAATCAAGTTTGGCTTCTTTTTATTAATACAAATACAACTTCATTTTCCTTGAGTGCTTTTAACACTATTTCAGCTCAAATTTCGACAAAAAATCTTTGGTATGTAAAAAAAGACCCTATAAGTTTTTCATGATGATTCATTTAAGAAATGCTAAATGGTTGACGTTGAAATTAGTCGTATTTAAAAATGTTAAGTTAATTATAATCGATTATTTTGTACGATAAATTTTGAACCAAAGAAATCAATTTGTTACCAGAAAGATGAATTTTTTGCCCAAAAAAGACGAATTTTCAACTAGAAGAAAATTTTGAACCCAAAATGGAATTGATAAAATTTTTTATTGAGAAAATCATTGACGAAAAAAAATTCAACCGAATAATTAAGTTTTGTGCAAACAAAGGACGTTGGATTTTTAACCGAATTGAATCATTTTCTACCAAAATAGTTGAATTTTTAACCCAAAAAGTTCAATCAATCAAATTCAATCAATAATTGATGGCTTTTCAACCGAAGAGATAAATTTTCCACTCAAATGATGAACCGAGTAGTTCAATTTTTAACAGAATAGTTTAATTTTCAGATAAAACAGTTGAATTACAACGAAAAGAGGATGTCTCCAATAGGATTGTTTGATTTTCAACTGGGAATAATAATAATCTGCGAGACTTAATAAACTTTAAGAAATTTCAACCAAATAGTTGAATAGATTTTTTAAAAATGAATGTTTTTACAAAACAGTCGAGTTTTCAACCAGATAAAGGATTTTTTTAAAATAGTTTTATTCTCAAAGAAATAAGTTTCCAACAAAAAATGGAGTACTTGAATTTGTATTCGTAAAAATTGATTTTGAACCAAAAAAATACGAATGTTCAACTATATACATCAATTTTAGGTTGAGAAATATGGATTTCCAATCAAACATGGAATAGTGGAATTCGCAATCTAGAAAGAAATGTTCAATCGAGGAAGATGAATTGACAAAATAAAATAAAATTGATATTTCAACTGAAAAAAAACAATTTTCAACTAAAATTATGATTGTCGTGAATAAAAAAAACTTATAATCCTCATTGCGGAAGAAATTAATAAACTAATGATTTTTATAGTTACTGCTACTGAAAAAATGTAGCCAGTTACCAATTCGTTACTTAGTTAAAAAACTATTTCTTTACCACTACCGTTACTCAAAAAAGTAACTAGTTGAAAGGAACTAGTTCCTTATCACTGCGATTCTCATTAATTTTCAGGTTTTTATTAAAGATTGCAGTTTTTTTTTTAGAGTTTCGAAGTGAGAAGATTTCTTGAAGATTGCAGGAATTCACTGATTTCAACATTCTCTTTCAAATGCAAGTCGTTTATAAAATTTAATAAAGAATTGAGTGTTAATTATCCATTCTTATCAATTGCCAGGTGCAAATGTGAACCGAATCAAAGTGTCACGTTCTATTGAAAGAAATAAAGCATGTCCACCAGGTTTGTTTGGATTCATAAATTCAACACGATACGATTCACAGCTGCTACGGTAAACGCAAAAAATTCATTCGTTGAGAACTCTGTGGAATACTTTCACTTTCCTTCGATCGCCCCACTGATTGTAAATTGAAAGGGAAGCCTAGATTGGGTTTGAATTCCTCAGTCTATGTAGAAAATCCTCCTAAAACTGTTTTAATAATAATAAACGAAATAAAGCAGTAATTCAGTGACAACTTCAACCACGAAGTATTGCGTTTTCAGACGAAAAATTAAAACTTGGAGACGAAAATACGATTTTTTTCAGAAGACAGTAACATTGTCAACCAGGGCAGATCCATTTTCAGTTAGAATCTCTGAACAGAAACAGTGCACTTTGAACGAAACAGGAAAATTTCTAACCAAGTTGTTACATTTCCAAACAAAAAAAACACGAATTCTCAATAAAATGATGAACCTAATACAACAAAACAAAAAAGGAATTATTAACAACGTATTTCAACTTTCAACCAAGCAGCCTTATTTTCAACAAAATGGTTGACTTTGAAGCAAACATAACAATTCTTTTCTCACCGAATAGTTGCATTTACAACCGAATACTCCAAATTTCAAGCAGAAGAGAGGAATTTTCAACAAAGTGGACGAATTTTTAATCAAATAGTCAAATTCTCAAACCAACAAGATGTATTTTCAACCAAAATGGCGAATTTCCAAGAAATGATCTAAATTCAACTACTACAAATTGTATTTTTTAACAAAAAGTTGAAACTCTAAGGCGAAATTACAAATGTTTTAGAAGCCAGTTAAATTTCCAACCAAGAAAAATTAATTTCGAACCAAAAACTTTTCTACAAGAAAGATAATCTTTCTAAAAGAACAGTTGAATTTTCGACCAAAAAATATGATTCATAACAAAATGGTATGATAATTGTTAAAAGAAGCAGTAAATCTTCAACAAAATATTCGACTTTTCAACTAAAATGTCAGTCTGCAACAAAACAGACATATTTCAACCTATTAGTTGAATTTCCAACCTAGAGAGATGAGTTTCCAAATAAAATATGGAATTTTCAGACAAAGAAGAAACAACTTGAACCACAAAAAATTGCGTTTTCAAACAAATAGTAGAAAATTCAAGACAAAAATAGGAATAAACCAAAAACAAATTTTCAACAAAAAAGTTGAACTCATTAACAAGTGGATAAAATAAAAAAATATTATTTCTTAACAAAAATATAATATTTGATGTTTCGTTCGTACATCAAAAACAGCTGAGTTCAATCAAAGAAGACCATTCTTAAAAAAAAACGTTGGATCCTTGGCCAAAACAGACTTATTCTTAACCAATCTGTTGCACTTTTAACAAACAAAAAAATCAAATTTCTAGCTTAAGAGATCAATTATTTTCAACCAACAAAATAGTTGGGTCTCCGACGAAATAATTAAACTTCTTACGAAGTTTTTAACCGGATTTCTGAATTACTTACCTATAAAGATAAATTTTTAACCAAGAAGATTGATTCCCTGCCAAAGGACGAATTAGAAAAAAACATCTCTATTTTCGACCAAATAGTTGAATATTTATCTAAAAAACTTATTCCTTCAATTAAAAAGAAAAAAGTTACATTTCAAGTTTGAAAAATAACTTTTTAACAAACAAACAAAAACAATCTTGAACCACTTGAATTCTCACCAAACAGACGAATTTTCAACAAAACTGTTTGATCGTCTAACAACAAAATGAACTCTCAATGAAGCAGAAATATTGCATACCCAAATGGATGTGTTTCCTATAGAATATATGAATTTTTTGAGTAAATAGTTGAGTCTTTAAGTTATAACAAAAAAGTTTTTAACCAGAAATGAAATGGTTTGATTTCCAGTTAAAAAAACCTAGAAGAATTATTTTCAACCAAATCAGATACGTCATCAAGAGAATAGATTAATTTTCAGTGTTTCTTCTTAGAAAATGATGGGATGAAATATTAGTAGAGAAGTTAATCGTTAAAACTTTGAATATTTAAAAAGAAATTCTATTCTATTCTGGGTCCAAAGTTTATATTGTTTATTAGAAGATTGAACCTTTGCTTGAAGATTTCTCTTTCCTGGTGGAAAATTGGTTAGAAATTCATCTTCTAGATTGAAGATTAATCTTTTTGGTGGAAGAATAATCTTCCTAGTTATGAAAATTGACAATTCTTCGATAAAAGATCAACCATTCTGTTTAAAATAGATTTTTGTTTACAGAACAATTTCTCCAAAAATCCTGAGATGTAGAATTTCCACAGAAGTTGATCGTTAATGTTGCTTTTTTCCTTAACCTACTCCCTTACAGAGAAAGTTTATGCTCGTTATCAGTTCGAAAAAGAAAAAAATTATATTATCAGACGTTTCTAGTCCTCTTTTTTGTCAACGGGATGAAGGATTTATAATTTAAGGAATATAAGAACAAACATTTTCAACCTTAAGATTATGCACCTGACCAATTTATTTTCTAGGCCAAAACATTATACTATTTTCCAATCGCACATTAAAACATATAGTTTTAAATTGGAATTAAACAAAATTTGAAGATGTTAGAAACTTTCAATAACAGATAACTATTATATTCTACTTAATATCAAAAAGGTATTGGAACTAAAAAATGAGGGTAAGGTTTAAAACAAGTTCCCTGTCATTATCACCGTTTGAAATTGAATCATTCTAAAACACTTCAATTTCATATAATTTTTAATTGAAGATTTCAAAAATAATGAATTCAATCGTAATGCTTATAAACTGTCACATTATTTTGGTTTATTATAGTAAATCTTTTGAGTTCAACAGAATTATAATTTTGAGTGATCAAATGATTCACTTTTGATCACAAGTAATTTATTACCTACGGGGAATGACAATTCTTTGGGTGAAATATATATAAAAACTAAAATTTCCTTATTTCCCATTACTGATTTTCGTTTTTGACTATGGATCAGATGTATGATTGAACAACAATTTCAATTGGAGTTTCTAAATAAGATAAAAAAAACGAGATACGTATTCCATATCAAATAAAAAATTAAAATTTTGAAATGACATTTACTCAAAAAAATGTAAACACTTCAAAATGATAACTTTAAAAACAGTGACACTATTATGATCTTTTTAATCAGCAAAACAATGGAAATATTGATAACTGATAACTGAGAGAGAACTAATACCGGCTGGAGTTGCTTCGTTTCAAATAACTGTAGTATAAAATTCACTGAAGGGGAATGCGGAATGTCATAATAGCAATGTGCCCTAGAACCGAGAGGGCAAATAAAAAGGGGGAAGGGCAATTCTAGGCTTCTGGGTTACCAAATTTCACTCACCTTTTTGGAATTTGAGGTTATGTCACGCCGTGTTTTACCGTCTTTCACGAAAGCACATCAACTTTGCACTGATTAGAACAGATTCAAACCTCAGGAATCTGCAACAACTTCACGAGTAGGAGCTCTCCTGCGAGCAATTAATAAACTTTCTACCATCACGGACCACGAACTCTCTGGCAGGAGATTTCATCAACTTCTGCGGGAACACGTGACGTAAGTCTCGTTATTTTCACGAGAATCCGCGAGATCGTGCCACATTCTGGTACTCAATCGATACAGCAACTCATTTACGATAGGAACAATCGCGAATTGATTTATTTATGTATTGTAAATTGTAGATCAAAACAAAACCATTAAAACGAGTAACAAATTCATTTTCTTCCATTCCATCAGATTCATAATTTCACTTTAAAAAAAAATTGCTTCCCTGTACTCAATCGATATCAAAGAGTATTGATTTATTTGAATGTTGTAGATTATGGGTGGCGATGAAATCACAACAACATTTTTTTCAATTTTTATATATGCACACGCCATTCCACATTCTATTTCATTCTATTCATTAGCAACAATCGACACTTGATCAATTATCGATACAGACAGAGAGAAGACTGCGCTTAAGCAAAAGTCGCATCATTAACCGTAAATGGCGCGCTTCTTTGAAATTATTATGTGTGTAAATATATTTTTCCTAATAAATAATCATTGTGAAATGAGTGAAACTAATCCTCTTGTCACAAAATAGTCTTTTAGAGTGTAAGTAAACTAAGTTAAAGGTTTTGCCATATTTCTACTAAGGCAATATTGATAATAAGGCAATATGAGTTCCTCATATTTTTTTTGCACTCAATAATTATCACTAGCATTTAAGATTTGAATGCAGTCAAAAAAGGATCTAAAAACTTGTGGAAAGAGTGTTTAAGTCAATAGGTTTGCATCGAATTTTGGATTAGAAGTTTGGACGGAATTAGGGAATATTAAAATATTTCATGGATTTTTGAAAATCTTTTCAAATTCGAGCTTAGTTTTGGAATATTTTTTGAAATTAAACAAATTTTTCCTCTAGTTATCAAGCAATCATGCAATAATAAGAAAATTTCCTCCAAATCACTTAGATTCTTCTCTGAAATTTCAGAAATCTTCCAAAATATCTTCTTGCAACTCATTGTTCAAGATAAAATATCATTTAAAATGACAAATTTGTGGAATTTCTTCAAACCTCATAAATATATTCTAGGATGCTTCAAAACTTTCCCGAAAATTTTAATAAAATCTTGAAAACTTGAATTGAATCGCATCAAATCCAAAACTTCTAGATTCCTCTCAAAAAATTTTGGAATCTTTTCCATGTGACACATTGAAATTCCTACATTACCGACTTTCTTCTTCATTGTACGAAATTATTTTTTGAACCATAAAAATATTTTTGTAGATCACATATTGCATAAAAATCTGAAGAAAGTATGAGAAGAAATGAAAGTACGTTCATGTTCATGTTTCCTTAAATTTTTAGTCTGATATTTTATTTACAGAGGAATCAGGAAGTTCTATGATTCAAACAAAAATTTGGTACATTCAAAAAAGGGTCGCTAATGTAGGAATTCGACTGCGTCACTGTTGAAGTAGTTCCAGTTTCATCCAAGAGATGGCAACTTGAAAACCATGTCCACTGCGCAAGCGTAGTAGAAGGTCCTGACTTGTTTATATTGTTGACGTTTTCGGTTGACAGTATATTGTTTTGAATTAGAAACTGATTTTCTTAATTTTTGGATAGTTAATGACAAAATTATAATTGATTCATAATGTCGTTTATGCCTCTCTGGCCGAATTTACAACCCAGATCGACAGATCCCTTGTGGTTCAATGCCGATCGACCAATTGATGATGAAAGTGAAGTTTCTACTCTGGAGCAAGAACATCAGCAATGGGTATATTTTTTATCGTTTTTGATAGAAATAACATGATTTTCAATATTTTCAAGAAAATCTTATGTTATTTTTTATTTCTCAGAGAGAACACATCTGAACCGAAGGATCCGAGCATGTCCCTATAGGAAAAGATGCGAGAGACGTAAGTTAACCTCACTTTTTGTATTTTGCTTTCTTACGAACCTTTTGAACTAGAGAACTAGTTCTGTATGCTTTATGCTAGAATTAACAAAAAATGTATCAATGAAATCAGTGTCCATTGGCAAACGTTGAAAAAATAAAATATGAGCATTGGATTGCTCCAAGATAGAGGCAAGTTTCGGATTCTTGAAAATATGTCAGAATTATAGTGATTTGGGGACATTTTCAGTAAATTTGTAATTACTTGAAGGTATGAAAATACGGGATTGATATTTCATATACAAATAACAGCAATTTTTTTTATTGGTAATCTTTGAGAGTCGAAAACTTCCGGAAGTAATCACAAGTACAATTTATTTCGCATTTTTGAACTTTGAGGTCGAATGATGTGCTGGAAGTTCTGAAGGTTCAGATGAACGAAATTTTTTTTCGATGGCTTTTTAAACTCATTGCAGATACTAGATTACAGAAAAAACTCATGATGTGGTATTTAAAATTGTAGTTGGAACAATAATTATTGTAGATAAAACATAACTGCTAATTAAGGGTGAATAAGAATCCCAAAGGAAAGAACAAATCGACAAGACTTGCAAATCAAAATTAGAATTACAAACGAGTTTGGTAAACAGTAGAATTTTCATCTGATCTTATTATTCGTTTTTAAATGAGATTGAAAATTTATTGGAGGATATACGAATCTCCTGAGGATAAACATACATAAGAAGAAAATTGAAAAATTCACGAATTCGGTCATCTTTTCAAATCAGTTTTCACTGATTCATCCAAGTTTGATACCTAAGTCTTGTTTATTGTTTTTTCTGTACATTTTTGACACTCAAGAGGATTCAAAAACTCTTCAAATAAGAAATTCTTGAAACTTTCTTTTCAAGCGCGGTCGACTAATATAGATATCCATCGATTAAAAATGAAATATACCTTTTTAGGACGTGAATATGCTATTTTTTCGCGCATTATCGATTTCAAATTCCAGGATTTTCAATTTCTGATCCAACCTACTGAGCATATAGTTGACTAAATAATTTTTGATTTACAGTTTCGAGGTTCTGAGGAAGAGGAAGAAGAGGAGGAGGAAGAAGAAGGCGAGGGTGAAGAGGAAGAAGAGTCAGATACTCATGAAGAGGAGGAGGAGGAATTAGACGAAATGGACATGGAAGTCAGTTATTCTCATCAACAACAAAGATCAAGTCCAACAGAAACTGTAACAGATCCCGTGTCTATCAGAATGGTCAGTTCCCCTAAAATACCAGTTATCGGAAAACATAATCAAATTTTCTCCTTATCTCCTTTTTTTACAAAGATTGGATTAGTTTTTGGAATTCATAAACTAAATTCAATTTGTAACTCTTCCTTGGTTACTTTTGTGTTTCAGAAATAGATTTATCCAATTTTATTTTTATACAACTTCAATGATATTCGTTGAGAGTTTGTTTTTATACTCTATCGAACTGCATACAATTTGCAAATTATTAAAAATATACATTCCTATCCGAAAACTAGAATAATTACAATTTTTAGTGGAAGAGTTACTTTATTCAAAAAACAAAACAACTTCCAACAAAATAGGTAATCTTCAACCATAGACATAAATTTTTAACTAGAATGACAAGTCATTAACCGAAAATATAATTAACCAATGGAGTTCAGTTTTTAACCGAGTCAGTAAATTTGAAACTAAGATAGATGGATTTTAAATCAAGGACATTAAATTTCTAATAAAATTAATCGAGGGCACGGCAAGATTTATGCATTTTCAAACAAATAGTTCATTTTATGAGAAAAATTAATACCCAACCAAAAGAAAAATTAATTTTCATCTAAACAGATGATCTTCAACAGATGGAAATTTTTTCAACTTTTGAACGGGTGGATAAATTATTGCCCAAAATGATGACTATTCAAAAAATTCTCTTAAGATAATAGTTCAATTTTCATTGAAAGAATCAATTTAACAACAAAGCAGTTGCATTCTTAATAAAAAAATACGCCAAACGAAACAGCTGAGTTTCAATCAGAAAAGTTCATTTTAAATTCTAAAAAACAAATTTTTTAACACAACCGTTGAAGTTCCAATTAAAAAGAAGACTTTCTAGCAAAAGTTGGAAAGCTAAATTCTTAGTAACAAAAACTTAATTTTGAATAGAAAAAGAATGAATTTCAAACAAAACCGTTGAATTTTCAATCAAAGAGATGAATCTTCAACCAAGAATAATTTCCTATCAAAAAATTCAAATTTCTCACAAAATAGTTGAATTTTTATCCAAAAAAGATACATTTCAACCATGCATTGATTGATTGAATTTCCAGTTCAATAATTCATCTCTCACCAGAAAAGGAAAAATCAGTTTCAATAGTTTCAGTAGTTGAATTTCCAACAAAAAATGTGATCGATGAAAGGAGGTGTTCCGGGTTTCGATCGTGTACAAAACTACAAATTTTGCCGACGTTTCGCGAACGTTCACAGGACGTACTAATTTGTAGAAAATCTGATTTGCTTTCGTTGGAAATTACTTCTTCAACTGAAAATCTCATTATTCCAGTTATGTTTAAGAAATTTTGTCCAAGTTTCTCACTCTACACATTTCTTGATGCTACTCTAATTTTTTCGAAAATTTTCAATGATGCGAAATAAGAACAATTTCTTGAAATTATAGGTACTCGATTGAAATATTCTAAAATCTTTTAAAATCCTTCTTCTCTTGATGGAAAATCATCTCATATTGTTCTAGGAATCATGGGAATTTTTTTTTTTTAATTCTTTTGAAACCTTCCAGAATTCTTAGGAAGCTTGGGAAAATCATGTTCAAAATAATCTGTAATCTATATTTTGTTTGGATTTTCTTCAAATTTTTTTTATATAAAACTATTTTCGAATATTTTGTAAGCTTCTAAATACCTTTGAGAATAGCTAGAATTTTTCTGAAAATTTGTAGTGCTCAAAAATTAAGTGGTAGTCCTTCAAAATCTTCTACTTATTTTTCGACGTTTTAGGTAATCATTCAAAATGTTCAAAATATTTTCCAGTTTGCTATTAAAATTAATGTTTCAAAATGAAAAATCATTCCAGATTGTCCTAGGAATCTCAAGGAAAATTTTTTTATTGTCATGCAAGTTCTAAAAATTCATGAAAAGCTTCTGAATTTTATGTTTGGAATTTTGAGGAATCTGCAGTTTGTGTTAAATTTCTTGAAATATTTATCAATTTTTCATCATTTTTGGAATTTTTTTGAACATTTATATTATTCCTCACAATGGTTTATACTTTTCACAAAACTTTTATAAAATCTTGCAAAATTAAATGAGATCGTCTCAAAATCTTTTTGAATATTATTAAAAAATTAAAGTAATCGTTAGAAATTTCTCTAATTTTTAAATGATTTTTCGAGTTTCGCAAAATCTCTGAAACTGACTTAAAATTCTTTTTATTCTATTATATGTTCTTCAAACTCTCCAAACTTTTTCAAAAGCTTCTAAATTATCTGCATGTAGATTCTCGTTATCAATCTTCTCGGTGAAGAGTTACCTGTTTATAAACATTTTTATTCAAGGGCAATGAGCTGCGTGTTTTTTGAATCGTCAGCGTTTGCAATGACACGTCTTGGGTCAAGAACCGTTCATTTAATCAGAATTATGATTTCCGAGCCGGAAATATATTTTATTATTTAATATTTCACAAAGTAAAAAAGAAAACCTCTCTGCTTTTGAGATACGGTCAAAGTAAGGGTTTCGCTATCATCCGAATTTTTTATGCTTACATTTTATTTCGCCGAATTCCGTTGCGGCCTTTTTTGAAAAACATCAAATTATTAGTTGATAATTGGTCGCTTTTAGTTGAAAATCCAATGATTTATTCGAAAATTCTTGTTTTTCGTTTCAAATTTTTCCTTTTTGTCATGAAATTAATCATCTCGATTGAAAATGCAAGTGCTTTGTTGAAATTCGATCTAGTTCATTGCGAATTTTTTTTTTGTTGGTAAAAATTAATTTTTTCAACTGAAAATTGAACTATTCTGTTTTTGGTTTTAAGCTAATAGCGTTTGGAATAGAATTCAACTATTTGATGTATTTTGTTTTGAAATTTGTGTTTTTTGGTTAAAAATTAATTTTCTTGATTGAAAATTCAACGGCGTAGATGAATGTTGAAATACTTGGTTAATAATAATAATTTATTTTTGAGTAGCAGATACATCTATATGGTTCAAAATTCAATTCTACAATTATTGGTAGAGAATTTATCTCTTTCGGTTAAAAAATTTGACAATTTAGTTGAAAATTTATATATTTTGTTCCAAATTGGTATTTTAATCTTCTTGATTGAAAACTCAAGTGCTTGGTTAGAAGTCGGTCTAGTTTGTTACAAGTTTTTTTTTCTTTGAAAATCAATTTTTCCAAACGAAAATTTATCCATGCTCTTTTTGGTTGGGAATCAATTTCTTTTTAATAAAATGCAACTATTTGGTTGAGAGTTGATATGTTCTGTCATAAAATCCCGCTTTTTGGTCAAAAATGAATTATGTTGATTGAGAATCTAACTGTTTGGGTAAAATTATTTTTGTATAAAATTAATCTTCTGGATTGGAAATTCAACTGCTTGTGTAAAATTCTAACTTCTTTGTTACAGATTCTTTTTTTTCTGATTGAAAATTAATTTTTTCAACTGTACATTCAACCGTTCCACTATCGTTTGAAAATTAATCGCTTTTAATTTGATGTTCAACATCAAGCAACAGCTTTGTTGGAAATTTATTCATATCGTATATTTGTCTTTCCTGTGAAAATTAATCTTGTTGAATGCAGATTTAACTACTTGGAAGTTGTATTACTTTGTGAGAACTTTATCTTATTCGTGGAAGAGCCACCTCTTTTGTTGAAAATTCATCTATTCTGTTTGTTATTTTCTCGTTTTCTCTGGAAATCAATTTTATTCGGAAGTAAATTCATCCATTTCATTTTTAATTAAAAGTTGATCGATTTCAATTTAGCATTCAATTATTTGTTTGGAATTCAACAGCAGTGTTAAAAATTCAACTCTTTTTTAGACGATTCGTCTTTTTGGCCTAAAATTTCAACTTACATGTCGAAATTTTTTTGTTGGTTGAAAATTGTATTATTCTGTTAAAAAATTCAACTTTCTGTGATAATAAACTTTTTGGTCAAAAATTCATATTTCTCAGTTTCAAAATTCATCTGGGTTATAAAAATTTCGTCTTTTTGGTTGGAAAATTCTACAATTTGGTTGAGAATTCGTTTCTTTCTTGGCTGGAAAATCTTTCTTGTGTTTTTTTCTTTGAACTCAACTGTTCCCAATTCATAGTAAAAATATTCATTATGAACTCATCTTTCTTGTCAGATTCGACTTTTTTTTATTTAAGATTGAAATCTTCCCTTGATTTAAATTTCAGCTGTTATGTTTTCCTTCTTCATTAAAAATTTGATTATTTTATTGAACTTTTATTTATTTCGTTGAAAATTTAAGTGTTCTATTGAAAATCTGTGTTTTTAGAAAATTTTCCCTTTGGGGTCGAAAATTCATCTTTTTAGGTTAGAAACTATAATATTTGGTTGAAAATTTAACTGCTCTGTTAAAAATTAACTCCTTATGGATTGAGGTTTAAGATTTTTTATTTGAAGATTTGTCCATTCAGTTGAAAATTCGTATTCTTTGCTTCACATTTTACATATTTGGTTCAAAATTCAATTAGAGTAACTTTTTTTTTTGTTGGAAGTTGAATAATTTGTTTGGAATTGGACTGGAAAATATTTAATTGTTGAAACTTCAACTTTTGTGTAGAACATCCATCTTTTTTGTTTCTATTAACCTGTTTTTGATTCAAGATGACACTATTTTTGGCTTGAAATATCAGCCATCACATTTTTTTCTGGGAAGATTAATCTTCTTGGTCAAAATAGATTGTATTTGTTCAAAGGTTGAAAGCTTTTCCCTGTTCAAGTATCAACTATAATATTTGTCGTTAAAAATCAATCTTTTTCATAGGAAAATTCAGCTATTTGGTTAAAAGCTGAACTCCTTTGTTGGCGATGTATTTGTTCTGTTGGAAATTACACTGTTTTGTTGAACGAATGTTTATTTTCCCTCTGAAAATTAAACTGTTTTGTAAAAAATTTATCCGCCCAGACTGAAGGTTCGTGTTCGTAGGTTGAGAATTAAAATATTTAGTTGAGAATCGTCCTTTTTGTTTGGAAATACAACTGCTTTGTTGAAAATTCATCTTCTTCTGATTAAAAATTAATTTAATTTCTCGAAAATTTGTCTTTCTGGTTAAATATCCAACTATTTGGTTGAATTTCGTTCAAAACTCAATTGTTTTCTAAAGAAGACATTGAAATTTTTCTATTCTATTATGCACATAAATATAAAATTTTTCTTTACTTCAACATTTTGAGAATCAAATTTCTAAATGGAAGAAATATATATTATCATCCTTAAGTATCAAAATTTTTTGTAAATGTATTTTCCAAATTTTCCCATATTCTTTCAGCCAGAAGAAATGGTTTTGATTTTTTGAAAGTTAATGTCTGGAATTCCTAGAAATACAAATAGAAAATTAGGAATACAGCGACAAAATTTGGATCAATACCCTAAATGTCTATCGAAATTTCAAGAAACAACATACAAATAACAAAGAGGAAAGATAAATAAAAAGGCATCCTACAAAACCGCCCTCTCTTTCTATTCTTTTTTATCTTCTGTCTCATCTAATTTTCTTATTTTGAAGGCACAATGGAATAATATTCAAAATGTATCCCTTTTTTCCTAATCGTCATGATATAATTAATTTTAGTTTATTTTCTAGGAATTTCTGAGTGACTTCTTTAGTAAACTCTCTTTTATTCTATATTGAGGCAGATCCTCTCTCCTTTCTCTCGCTTCCCGCCTCTTTGATAAAAAGGCTGCGGAATTGCATTTGCTCGACCGGGACACGAGTTGAGTATGTAAGCCTGCATACAGGTTTATTCCTAAGTAACTTTCCAACCTGGGAACTTAGAACATTGTTAGACGGATATTCAATTCTTCTATTCTCAAAGTCTCAAGAAGTCAAAAAAGAAACTTATTATTATCACTTTGGGCTGGACATTTTTTAACAAAATAATTATTTTTAGCTGCTTCAGAGTATCTTCAAAAAATTTCTCTTTTTCAAAATGTAGGTCTACTCAATACTCATCGATATAAATCACTTCCTTATTTTTTTTTTTTGACCCTTCTTGCTTTACCTACATCCTCCATCCATTCTTCTCCTAGTCTCTACCCCCCTAAATTTTTCTCAACTTTGTCTTGCCATTCTTTCCTCTCCTCTTTTCTGCTTATCCAACTTTCCCATACCTGTTCCAATCCCTCATCTCCCCCTGGATTTTCTCTTTTCATCCCTCTCTAACATTGCTTCTTTTACCACATTCACTAGTCCCCATCCAGCTATTCTTGTTTATCTCTTTTTTCGCAATCCTCTTCCCAGAGATTTTGTCAACCCCCTCTTTCAGCACCTTATATACCATTTATTGTATCTTGATTTCCACTATCCTGCCTTCTTGCCTGTAACCTGTCTTTCTCTATCCCGTTTTTCCAATTTATCATAGCCTACATCTCTTTCTCCTCTTACCCTTCGATTCCTCAAGAACTCTTTTCTTTCTCTTGCTACTTTTTTAACTCCAGAACCCTCTTTTCTCTTTTTTTTCACCTCTTTGTAAAAATGTATCCCCAACTCTCCTCTCTTTCCCACCCTTGTTCTCGATTTAACCCTTTGAACCTTTTCCCAAACCATACAAACACTCTCTAGTCTATCTCCTGTCCATACTTTTCCCCATCGACCTTCTCACCTTTCCATCTCGCTCTTCATTTTCTCGTTCTCCTTACCCCCTTTCTAGACTTCCTTACATCCCTTTATTCCATTTTTATTGGTTTTTTGCTATCCAAGTATTTTTGTAGTCCCGTAATTAAACCCGTCATTTCTTTTCCTCCAACATCTTTGTATCCACATATACCATTCTTTACATGTTTTTTCTCCTCTATCCCTACTCCTTATCATCCTTTCTCATCATCTTCTCTTCCCAATTTAAAATTAATATATTTAACATAAGTCGTAGAGGATAGTGACCCGTAACACCTCTTGCAATCTAAAAACTATCTCCTGTTTTTTCCCCTGTTGGCCTCTCTAGAGATTCCTCCTACTCTTTCCTGAAAACCTTCTCTCATGTTCTTTCTATTCATATAGCTTCATCTATTTGTCCCTTCTCCAATAAGTCTTCAAGTCCACCTTTAAATAAAAGAAAAAATGCTGATATGCCCTCTTTTTCTCTATTTATCTTTCTATTTATAATATAAAATAAACATTTACATCATTTATCATTCCCGCACCTTCCCTGAATCTTGTCTTATTGAGTGGAATTTTATTTTTTCCTTCTACTACTTTCTTTAACCTCTCTGATTCCATGATCACATTTATCTAATAAAAGGCCAGCCTAAACGTGACCTCCCTATGATCTTAAATCCCTTTCCCTTTTTCTTTTTCTACAGTTGATACCCCTGTTCCATAGTATTCACACCAAATCCTTTGAATACTTTCTACCATATTTCTGATCCCTATGCAGGATTCCATTTATGTCTTCCCCTCTTCCAATGACCGTTCCTTGACATTTCTCCCACTTTTAAATTCTCTTCTTCGTAATTTTTGCTTTCCTCTTTCCCTTTTCCCGTATTACCTTTTCCACTTCATTGATTGTTTACATTTTACTTTTCTATTTTCAGGATCTATATCTTTTACCTTATTTCTTTTATTCCCTCAGCTCACCGATAGCGTTTTTATGCTCTTACTTTTCTTTCAATTTCTTTAGCTGTATTGGTTTACTTCTCTCCATCATTCCTACTGCTAGTATTAGTAAGGTATGATCCGCAACTTCGTACTCCCCTATCTCTTCCTCATTTTCGTTGATATGCTTGTTTAAGATGAACCATCCCAACTATCCCAACATCTTTTATAGTAATATCCTTCTCTCTCACCCTTCTCTTAATATTTTCCATTCTCTCATTATCTCTTTCATTTTTAGGTTTATCGTTGCAACCCACTCTCATCTTCTTTCCTCCTCATCAAATCTTTCCTTATTGCCATCACCATTCCTCTCACACTAAAAAAACAGGTTGTAAATGTGCCTACTACCTATTTACCAGGGCATTGCTATACCCTTTTTAGTTTGTTCATTTGCCTCTTGTACGTCTGACTTGTATCATATAATTTTTTCACCTGGGTATCCCCTTAGCAGCCTTTCCTTTACTCTTCCCCAACCCCTTCCATGTAGCTATATCTTTATCATTACCGTGACTTCCCATTGACTAACATTATTTAAACTGCCTATCCTTCCGCTTTAATCCAGCTAGGCTACATTCCAGAAGCATATCGTTTATTCTTTCCTTTCTCCATTTCTTATCACTCTATCTTTCCTACTATCTTTTATTTGCCTCCCTCCTGTTTCTTTCATATCAATGTCTCCGACTACCCACATTTCACTAAGTTTCCTTCCTCTTTGTCCTGATCCTACTTAATACCTTTCATTTGTATTCCTCATACTTAAACCATGTTCTCTTCCCCTTCTACTATTTTTCTTAATTGATACTCATTCCTATTCCGCATAATTCTCTTTCCTTGTTCATCACTTTCCTTTTATGCTGTCTGTTCTTCATTTTCACTGACGCCATTTGCTGACCTCTTTTCTCTCTTTCCTTCCTCTACTTCTTACTTCCTCTGCTTCTATCTTGGCGTCTATCCTCTTCAGCACTTCTTCTACTCCTTCCTTTAATTTCTCCCCCTCCAATCTTGCACCCTTGATTACTATACTCTTTCTGCTTTTCTTTTTTCATCCCCCTCCCCCTACGTACTCCCGGTTTGAACTTTCTCATCTTCTCTATTTCACTTTCCAAATCCTCTGAATTTTCCGAAAGAATTATCTTTCTAATTTTCGATATAATGTAAGAAAAGTATGGTTCTCATACCGAGAGAATGTGAAATTGACAGTTTAAAAGCTAGGAAATGAGAGGGAATATAACATGTTACTTGATTTGGTTTAAAATTCAGAATGGCAGATCTAATATGGCAGATCCAATATGGCAGACAAATGTAACTAATATAACAGGTAGAAAATGTATAATTATTTGACTAGAAATAGGTTTTCGGAGGAATTTCGAGTTGCTGGTTTCAAATTCGAAATCGAAATTTAAAATTCAAAATAACAGATCCGCCATGTATTCCGACACTGATAACGTCATTTTGATTTTGTCTTTACAATTTTAATTCGTCATGTTAGATTTGCTATTTTGATTGGTTATATTCTGACAAAACCTTCTGCTGTGCATCTGGTAGACAATCTGCTTACTTAGATGTCAAAATTTTTGCAAAAAAGCGTCTAGTATATTTTGAAACGACCCCCAATGAATTGCTCCTTGAACATAATATGAATCTCACCTCCATATTTTCAGTTTCAGTGGAATGAGACAAGGTTCTCTAATAAGTCGAAAAAAAAGTAATCAAAACGCCACATGCTCGCTCCTGATAATTTTCTTAGGTTTTTTCCCCCTTTGCTTTATGGGGTTGTACTTTTATTGAGAGTAATCCCCTCTCGAGCAGCGCTCTAAAAATTTCAACTAGACGGGATGTGCCGTTACGGATAGGTAAAGGAGATATTGTGCATGAAGGTGGGGAAGTTACTTTATGGTAACCCTGTAGATTACAACATTGCGCCAGCCGGGCGGCTATCTCAGGAGAGGAGTAACTGAAGTAAAACTGCCAGGTTGGTGCCCCCGCCAGGGTGAACGAACGAGTACGCTCAGGCAAAAGCGAACCCGTGTGCCTGCCTCCCTCCATCTCCTCTTTATTTTATTCTCAACCTCATCCTCATCCTCTCAGTACCAGCCTACCTCCCTGCCTCCTTCACGCTCAGCAAAACCTGAAGAACTCTGACGTCACGAAAAAATTCAGCCCAAAATTCCAAACCTTTCAATTGGCTTCGCTTCCAAATGTCCCTTCATTGTATTAAAAAAAGGATCATTTTTTGCAGGCCATTTTTTCCAGCGGTTATTTGACTTTTGAGATCAAAATGATGAAAGATAAGATAATATAACTTTACTTGTGCAAGTAAAAAAATTATCGCATTCTGGTAATTCTGATAAATACATACAACTTTACCTATAGGTAAATAAATAATTATTTATAAACAATAGTTTTTCTTAACAATGGACAACCAAATGTTCTTGTTTTCTGGAACCGGAGGATATATGTTAACACACACACTACATTTCTTAGTATAAATCTTCGATTTCCATCTGCTCCACAGTTTTTATTCCTAATCAGTTGTATACCTGATGAGGTCTGGCGTCGCTGGACGGAAGCTAGTTTAATAAAAGTTTCCTTTTGAAAAATATAAAGACTAGTAGATCAAAAAGTAGTCAAGAGATCGACACCTTAATATAACTACGCTAGTCAACAAAAACCAACATCATACTTGATTTACTTAAAAGAGTTTTGTAGGTTAATTCGTTTAAGCATACATGGAAACCTGTTCGCTCATTATCCGTTAATTATAGAGGACCTAATCTTGTGCGCATCAAGTACGTAGTTATACAAGTCAATTGAATATTTTTCGTTTCCTATACATAGTATAAATTTGTTGTAATTTGATATAACAAACGGCGCAGTTAGGAACTGTCCATAAATTACGTAACGCTATATTAGACTGACTATAAAATTTCTGTTATGGTAGCGTAACGGAGGGACAGGGAGGAATTCTCAAAATGTGACGTAACGTTTTTCGAAAATGAAATTGAGAGATTTACAACATTATTGACATGGGAGCATTGTGTGTCTGCTCAACTCGGCTCAAGCTTATTCTCCGCCGTTACTTGATACCTATCCATTAATTAAAAATATTATAAATAATACCATATCACGTTATTATTTTTCTCTTAAAAAATAGAAAAGCAAATTTGCAGACGTCGCAGCTTGTTTATAGTCTATCTGCTGCTACTGGCTTCCATCGGAGTCGATTTTGGATTCGACCTTCGGCTGCGGTTTCGCGATGTTTTGTGTCCTTCACTGTTTCCCTCTATTCATATATTTTTTAACCTATTTTCTACTTTTTTTTAACAGGCGTTACGTTACGTTACAGATAGGAAAGAGTAAAATTGTTACGTTAGCGTTATGAACAGACAGACAAGTCGCGAAATTTTGAGATTTCAGCGTTACGTAATTTATGGACATTCCCTTGGCGTTTGTATCGATAATGTATGTGTCTCCCCCATAACTAATTTTGATTCGAGAGTGATGCCAATCATCAATGGCTAATTATTCTAGTTTGGCTAAATGGTAATTTGAACTTAAATATAATGCTAATGTCAACTGTCTGTGGCTAAGGTTTCTGTACATATTGTTTTTATCTGAAATTAATAGATCTATCAATAGTTAAATAGTCCAAGTTGTTTTCCTGTTGTTTTGATAAATACTTTGATTCGAGATGCCTAATTATTGTGCGGTCTAATTTTATTCTGCTCATCTTGATCGACAAGTCTGTTGTAGCAAATTTTTGGGAGACTATTGCCTGTTTCTTGCCATACTAAGTGGTTCGTTGTGTTTTTTGGCCATCATATAGCCCTCCGAAGAACTGTGTTGCACGCCCTCAATTTCGTCTAGATATCGTAAAGCCCATATTTCAGAATCATTCCTCGTAGTTTCAACAAGGGAGTTTAAGGGCTAAGTTGTGGCGTTCCACAACTGATTTTTATACTTCTACAGAATTTTTTCGACCCTCGATACTAATACTTCTGCTTCGTAAATAAGGAATTCTGCCACCAGCTTATAATTTAATGGCCGTCGACAATTACGCTTTTCATCGACAGGCTGAAATTATGTTGTTTTTTTTGTAAGTTGTACTGAGAGTTGTGTGGTGAAAATTTTGAAACAATACACGAATTTTTGTGCGTACTGAAAGTGAATATCTCGTTAAGGAATTTGTTAAGTGAAACAGGATTTATAAAAGCTTAACAATTTTTGTTCATGCAATATTGATTGAATCAGACATTGTCGTCTGTCGATCTGTTTGTGTATGGTGTATGCTGTTATCAAGTTAGAGGTGGTGTGCGTGTATGTATCTACGTGTGCGTGTCATAATCAACAAAATTTTCCGAAGTTTCTTAAGGACTCAACGGTGTGAGCTAGCATAGAAAGGACACGGAAAATGCGATAAAAAATTTTTAGGAAAAATGTTGTCATTTGTGATTTGCCCAAAACCGTTAAGCAAACGCGGATCTCTATTCAATACCATTCGAACTCTTCTATCAGGAAAACTAGGAGTCACAATTAGCATATATGTCACTGACCAACTACGAAGACTGGGAACATTAAAGTTAGATCGCAATAGACCTGTGCTACTGGGTTTTACAAGGGGATTTATCAAGAAAATTGTAATTGAAACCCAAGCTAAACTGGAGGGGACAAATATTTATATCAACGACGACTTGGACAGATAGTGCAGTACAAAAATACACGGTCTAAAAGGACCTGAAGACCAGGTGCGTGTGAAAGACGGTTCAATCTGGGTTAACAGTAAAACTTACACCCCTAAACAACTTGATCCATAAAACCAGGAGAACTTCTGTCAAAATATGCACAATCTAGTGATGGCACATAAAAAACCCTGTTTCAGCAAATATGAGGACTGACCAAAAATGGAAAAGGAGGGTCCCAGCAAAAGTTCTGCCAAAAGTGCCCTGCTCGAAGTTAGAAGGCAAGAACAACACCGGACACTTGACATTTTTACTTTCCCCAACAAATGTGAATTGTACCTTTAACAGAAAAAATAAGTTGAATGTTGACACTCTTTTGCATCATAAATGTTCCGAGATGTTCAAGAAGGAGCGTACTCCCAGGCTTGGAAATCGCTTCGTTTTTAGCCTCAAACGATATACTTTTTGTTGCATTTTCATTCGAATGGTAGTAAAATTATGTCGTTGACGTCGCTTTGGTTAACATATGCTGGAAAAGTGATGTCAAACTTTTTATTTTACGCTGTAATTTGTAATATTTGAAGTCAATCCGTTTGGTATTATATTTTCGATATATTCTAGATTTAGATGTTCCAGGTGCTATCAACAATTTCGAAAATCAATTTTCGTCTGTGTGAATGTGAAAGCTTTTGACTTCATTGATCACCCAAAGACCATTTCTATAATGTCAAAGTCGCACTTCTAAGAAGAACAAAATTGGTTTTTTGACCCTATCGAGAGTCGTATTTAGTGTTTGATTGTACTTTTTGTGGCGAATGATGTGACAAGTCGGACTCGGAAAAAGAGAACACATAAATTGAGCGGTTGGGTGCAGTAGCAATTCGCTTGCTTCCCAAAATACACCTGTTTTTTATTTTTAAAAAACCAACGAGTGACTTCTGGAAATGCGAGTATACCGCCATTGCACCTAACCTGTCCATTGTCTGGTATGCTTCCGAAGGTAGCTCATGTGCAGGCTGAACAAAATGGCCGCGAGTTCTCGACACTTATGTTTCAACTCGAATATTATGCTTGATCGTATGCAAGTGACAACTTTAATTGACAAGAGAAGCTGTCTGCTATAAGGTTTCGGTAATTTTAACTCTTTTAAGTACATTGCACTATCGAAAATAATACGAAACTCCCACATGAGCCTAAGTAGTCCAAGAACGGTGGCCATTTTAGCTTGACTAGGGCAAAACCCCAAGTCAGATCATTTTAATCTGAAAAATCGATGATTCATTCCGGCCAATCAGAATGCTTTCGATTTGGGTACCTTCTTCGTTTCATGTAGAAATGATATGGATCTCAGTATTGTTTTGAGACATTATTATTTTTCACTCTGCAAATAATCCGGAGTTTCTAATCTAAAATGCTGATCCTCGAAAGTACGATTTGCTTTTGTAACTATCACTACTTCGTGCATCTAATACGGAATCAAGAAAATATTCCCCATAGTTACGATTTGTTCTTGTAACAACAATTTTTTTATGTATCCAAGTGAAGGTCGAAAAATCTTTCTCGTTATAAGGATAATCACGTTTTCGTGCATCGAAAAATGCAGATCGAGAAAATTTATCCCAAAATCACGATTTCTTCTCCTAGTCACCACTTTTTTGTGCATCCAAATGAGAATCGAGAAGATCTTCCTGAAATTCACATTTTCATCTACTAACAACTACTTTTTTACTACACTAACGATGAGATGCCGATGTTTCGTGGTTGTATAGAGGCATAAAAAGTGACCAATTTCAGGTCGGTAGTCTAATCGCAGGAATAAGTAGGAGATGCCTTAAGAAAATACTGAGGAGCGATGGGAGTGGGAAGTTTTCTAACCCATAATAGAGTATTTCTACTTGTGACGTCATTCCAAAACGTCCGAAGACCTTGAGGGAAACAAAGCACCTTGTCCATTGCATCGCGTGTATAAGCTTGGTTTAAATATTGTATTCTTTATATAATTGAAAATGACAACTTAATAATTTTCAAAGTTTATCCAGCGGGGTCAATTTTACGTTTAATCCTGAGGCTTTTTCAATTTTTCTATCTCCTCTTTTGAAAGCACTGGGTCTTGACTTGAGCGAACTAGCTATTTTCCAAGAATGTCAGTTTGCAAAGTCGTACTTGTTACTACTCCTATTTCCACTTCAATTAAGTTTTCCTTAGGGCAGATGCATGTATTGAAACTTCCAATTATCTCTAGCTGCAAAAATTAAGGTTATTTTATATTCAGTTATTGTACTCATTCAAACAAATATTTTTGCTATATCGTTATACCCTTTTGCCCGCCTTTCATATCGTGCAAGAGCAGATGGTATTTTCAAAGCTGTGCATACGGCATAGCTTGGATTTTCGCAAGTAATCCAGTCTGGTTTGTAACGTCAGCAAGATCATCCTCAAATTGATAAAGAAAAAAAATTATCAGAAAAGATGATTTATTGTAGCTCACTGATGTGTCAGTTGAAAGAAAGTGGAAACGGATTGAAACAAAAAGGCTGTTGAACTGAAGCTCGAACCTCAAAATTTGACCAATTTTGAGCTTATTTTTCCAAGTAAATTGAATGTAATATTTTCTCATAAATTAAGCTGTACTCGTTTTTAAATACTTTCACGTTTTACGAATGAGAAATGATTCATTTTGTTAGTTTTGTATAGAATTAAGTTTTCGAAT